>LNAC01000414.1:1793358-1924073 GCA_002007465.1 Ailurus styani | reverse complement strand
CATCCATGTCGTTGCGAATGGCAAGATTTCGTTTCTTTTGATAGCTGCATAATATTCCATAACACAATAGTATTTAATGGACACAAATGGCAACATCATATCAGTTGCCTACAGCAAGAAGGAAAAACTTTGCTGAGAAATTCTTATTTCCCTAATAACTACTATTGCCTTCAGACTGGAGCTTCTTCTGGGTGTTGTTAGACACATTACCACACTGAGGTTTAGTGCTGGAGCAAGACACGAAGTCCTGATTTGCTCCCTCTTTCTTTCTAATATCCAAATTTTTCACAATGATTTTGAGAAAAACAATAGCTACCAGACGAAGAGAGATTTTTGTGTAGGACTTTGTGCAGTGTGATGGTGTCACCCGTTTGGTTTCACAGCCTCCTGAGGAGCACATCGAAGGAGAGAATCTCTTCACACAGAGAAGTTCCCATCATTTCAGATAATCACTGCATGTGTGAATACAAGGATCTTCCTTATGGCATGGCTGAAAAAGGCTGAGTTCATACTTTCAACACACTAAGAACAGTGTGTGACGCATAATTAACCCTTAATTAATGTTGGAAACTATTACTGTTATTATTACCATCTGCATCATTAAAGTCATGTCTTTAACGAGGGTTAGATTTTTTCAGTACAACTATTTGTTTTACTCAGGCATATTAGTATTATTCATTTTACTTTCTTCTTTAAGTACTGTCTTTAAGGGAGCACTCCTGAATTACGTTTTAATTAAATACCCACAGATTAGGTATCTCATCAGTTTCCATTTTCCAAAATGTAAAGAAGTACGGTTTCAATCATGGTCATTCTTAGTTTGCACTATTGCCTGGAAATGAGCTTTGTATCTAAAGCACACTGGCTTGACATACAGAAAAAAAAAAAAAGAAAATCATAAATAGGTTTTGATGGGTCTTTGCAAAAATATAACCAATTATTGATCTGCAATCCTGCTTAGCCACAACAGAATACTCTGTAATCAATTACGTTGAGGGGTCTAACCTATAGTTAGGAGACATGAAAAAGCTGAGTTAATGACTTTTTCAACTGGCCAAATGATATCCCTGGGGACGAAATGTAATCCTCAAACTGTCAGTAATTTCCAGTTGTTGCTGCCACACTTGCTACTGGCAGAGCAGAGCTTCCTACTGCTGAGCCAACAAGCTACTCTAGACCATCACTTAGGTTTCCAAAATAAAAGACCGATGCAAGCCATTTTTTTCTCTCTTCCAAATACTACTGATCTTCCTATTTCCATGGTAACCGACTCCTGCTGGCATGATCAAGAAAAAACTGATTTGGGATTTTAATTAATTGCTTAGAAATGGAAATGTAACAGGGACTGGCAGTTCAACTAAGCACATTTTGCAAAGTGAATAAAAATAGAGTTTCTGAAATACTTGAAATTGTTTCAGTGGCTATAGCACATCTTTTGCTAGACACCTTAATTTATTCCATTCTCCAAAATAAATCTGCCAAATGTACTAAGCCATTTTGTCAACACAAATCATTTTGGCAAATACTTTAATCCCTCTTCTAAACAAAATGCATTGTAATTTAAAAAATCTAACCCATCGGTGTGAACCCACTGGGTTCTATCTGAAAATACTCCTGAGATATTAGTAGGTCATGTTTATAGGAGCTGTCATCTCCTGTTTGTAAAGGAGGGCCCCTATTCCTGTTGCCTGCTTATAAATAAATTCCTAGAATTTCCCCCACCGTAGCAGTAGCTCCTACCATTGGTAGAAAAGAAAGCCTTAAGGAAATCTTTTTTGCGCAGAGGTTAAGAGCTTGGACTCTGGAGCCAGGCAGAAGAGGTTCAGATCTTGGCTCCTTCTTGCTAGCTGTATTACCTGGGGTAAGTTTCTTTTTTTTTTTTTTTTTTTTATTTTTTTTTTTTTTTTTTCCCCAAGGGGTACAGGTCTGTGAATCATCAGGNCATCTTTCACAGCATTCACCAAAGCACAAACCCTCCCCAATGTCCATAACCCATCCACCCTATCCCTACCCTCCCACCCCCCAGTAACCCTCAGTTTGTTTTATGAGATTAGAAGTCTCTTATGGTTTGTCTCCTTCCCCATCTTGGGGTAAGTTTCTTAATCAGTCAGAGCCTCAGATTCCTCATCTGTAAAATGAATAACCACTTATAAGATTGCTGTAGGAATTACATGCATTAATAAATGGAAAATCTGGAATGGTACCTAGAAGATAGTGAAGATGTAATAAAGGCAAGTTACTATTATTAATATTTTACATCTTTTAGCCTATATGTAAACTCAATTTTGGATTTCCTATAGTACTTGGTTTTAAATGTTCCCTTTAGAACTATAATATACCGAGAATTGGTTAAAAATTGTTTTCCATTACCAGGTCTGAGCTGTCTTTTCTGTAGAGAAATAGTAGTTCCTGCTATAAGCTACACAAAGTGGTGTCATCTAATGCCAAATAAATGATTAGTAAATATTTCAAAGTAAAATTTTCTCCAGTAAAAAGAAGTGATTTAAGGGCGCCTAGGTGGCTCAGAGGGTTAAAGCCTCTGCCTTCGGCTCAGGTCATGATCTCAGGGTCCTGGGATCAAGTCCCGCATCAGGCTCTCTGCTCAGCAGGGAGCCTGCTTCCCCCTCTCTCTCTGCCTTCCTCTCTGCCTACGTGTGATCTCTCCCTCTCTGTCAAATAAATAAATAAAATCTTAAAAAAAAAGTGATTTAATTCCAAAATATTTCTGGCATAAGGACCATTCTTGCTTGAGTTGCAAGTGTTTTAATTATACAAAAACACTATTCCCATAGGCACCAAGAAAACAAGAATAGTAATTAAACAAATATTATTTATTACTGTCAGTTGATAGAATATTCCAACTGAGTTTTCTTGTGAATGTAGAGCTGGCACAGAAGATAATATATTAACGTATTTTAAAAAATCTATACAATAAGTTCTAAATCAAAGGTAATTTAATATATTCAAAATTACTGGAAGAACAATTCTGTTTAAATACAGCCTTTTCCACCTGTTAGCTGAGAATCTTGATCAAGACTTCTGTGTGTCAGCTATTCCATTTATTAATATCATCAGTATTAAACAACAGCAGGAACACTTTTTTTATGGTACTAGGTACTGTAAAGAAAAACAAAAGCAAAAACGTATGTTTACCTTTAAAAGGAAGTTGGGATCCCTTGGCTGTAGAAGAAATGTTCACAAATGCTACAAGCAGATGAACCAAGGTGAACAAAATTGGTAAGTGTCGAATGTGGGTTAGTTATGGAACTAACTGTCACTCAAATATTGACTTCATCCTTCAAGCCATCTCTCACAGTCAGTTCCATTCATTAGCAGATTGTTCCCACAGCGTCTTGTACTTGCAGTCATCGCCCTTGGAATTGCTGGTCTAGTGTGAATCTTTCTTGCTGAAGCATCTCCATGAAGCTGGAGAAAATACTGTCTCATTCATCTTTGTGTCCTGACTTGAATGCCTGGAAGAGAGTAGGGGTTGAATAAATTTTTATATAAAAATTGTAATTAAATGACGAACGCATTTCCAAAGCCTACATGGGAACATAGGCATGGCTACTCATTATGCAATGTCTTACTAGAAGATGAACTCCATGTATCTCAACTTCTAGACTAGGACCTGGTACATAATACATACTTATAATCCTTAGTGAATAGATGAATGAATAAATGAGCATGAGACATATGGAAATATTGTCAATATTAAAAAATTTAATCCCAGACTATGAGGTAAGAAATAATGCATCATATCTTAGATAAAAGATAAATTCCTTATCTTCTGCCGTCCTAGCAATACTATAAATACATGGGTTAAGAACATATTCTTGGATATTCATGCTAGCCTGGAAATCATATTGCTCTTATAAATGTCCCCTGAGAAATACCTCTTTCCATGTATAAGATAACAATATGGTTGAGCAATTATATTATTAACTTGGACTGTTATTATTGGGAGGACAGTGCAATGAAGAGGCAAGAATGGGAAATCTTCAGATAGTTTTGGCATTGAAGAAGGCATAAAACTCCCAGATCATAGTAATGATGGTCCTTCTAATCTCAACTTAAAAAAAATTACTTATTGATGAGTGGATGTACCTTTTTTCTGTTTAGCTTTTTAAAATGTTTTATTGAAATACAACTAAAAACAATAAATTGCCCACATTTAAAGCATACAAATTAAAGTCCCGACACAGGTACACATCTATGAAAGTGTCATCAAAACCCAGATAACGAGTATATCCATTGCCTGAAAAGTCTCCTCGTGCCCCTTTGTAATCTGTCCCTCTGCTCCATCCTCTCCTCCTCAGGCAATCACTGGCTTGCTCTCTGTCATTATCAATTACTTTGCATTTTCTTTCATACAGTATAATTATATTGAGAGTCTTCCATGTTGTTTTATGCATCCAGAGTTCATTTCATTCCTTTTTATTACGAAGTACTACTTGACTATATAGACACACAGCAATTTGTACATTTATCTGTTGGTGAACATTTGAATTTATTCTGATTTGGGCCATTACAAGCAAAGCTGCTATAAACATTCATGTACAAGTCTGGTTGGACATATGCTTTCATTTCTTTTGGGTAAATAGGTAGGACTGAGTACATTAGAAGTCTGTGTTCAGATTTTAAGAAACTGCCAGGGGCACCTGCATGGCTCGTCAATTAAGTGGCCAACTCTTGATTTTGGCTCAGGGCCCTGAGATGGAGCCCTGTGTTGGGCTCTGAGCTCAGTGTGGAATCTGTTTGAGGATTCTCTCTCTTTCTCCTTCTCCCTATGCCCCTCCCCCTCTTGCATGCTCTCACTCTCTCTAAAATAAATAAACAAATAAAATAAATAAATCTTTAAAAAAAGAAAAGAAACAGCCAAACTATTTTCCAAGGGAATTGTACCATTTCTCTGATACTACTATGTTCTTTCAGAAGCATCTGAAAATAAGTGTTTTCAGATTATAAAACTACAAAAAATAAATGCATTAAAATTTAATTAAAAAATTTAAAATCATGTAATAGTTTCCTTTAAAAAGTGTTTTTCCAAGATTTTCTGTGTTCAATTTCTAACGTTCCTTAGTCTGTCAGGCACCATAGGAAGATAAAAATTGCATTTTAATTAACCATACAATTAAGCTTTTTATTAAATTTCCAAACAAAAGTTTGATGGAGCACATTCAGATTGTTGGGAAATAGGTGTTTGAATCTCTTTGAGCTGCCCAATCAGCATAATTATCCACTCTATTCCACGTGTTTATGCTCCCCTCCAACCTGAAATAACATGGAAGGATTCCGAGTGAATTTTGGCAGCAAACCAATGCAGCAGATTAGAACTGAATGATCTAATGTGGTAAATTGATAATACATGAAGATTATCTGATAAATTTAACTGCAGCACATTGAGGTGAACTGAGTAAGCATTTTAAAGATTTTTATTTATTTGAGAGAGAAAGTAAAAGAGGGGCGAGGGAGAGGGAGAAGCAGGCTCCCCACTGAGCAGGGAGCCCAACCCGGGGCTTGGTCCCAGGACGCTGAGATCATTACCTGAGCCAAAAGCAGATGCTTAACTGACTGAGCCACCCAGGTGCCCCTGAGTAAGCATATAAAGAACCAAAGTTATTGGTTATATTTAATGTTTTGTAATCCAGATGCTTCACCTCTATTTTCAGGAAGTAGAGAACATATCTCAGGAAGAATTTCAAAGCAATCCCCCCAAACACACTGCAATAATAGTTGTAGATAATAATAGGTGTGCTAAAATTCAGAAAGACTCAACTCAGACCCCATTCCAGGCCCCTACTATCAGTGAACTGATCAGAAATATAAAATTAAGAAGCTCCAAGGTGACTTGGCTTAGAACACTGGGGATGATTCATTTCACTTGCAAAACAGGCTTGTTGACTTGGAAGAACTCCAGTCGACGTTGTTCATCTTCATCTTTTTCTGGTTTTTGTTTTTTTGGGGGGAGGGGGAGTGTCAGTGCCAGAAAGTGAGCAGTGATAATAGTTAATGTCAAAAGATGTTGCTTCTTCAAAGCAAGGAAGTTACACCTTAAAGAGTGCTTACCTAGCAAAGTGAAAAAAAAAATGCCAAAAGATACACCAAGATTTGTTTCTCCTCCTCATGAAAAAAGCTAATTAAGAGCAAGGCAAAGTGAAATAGAGCTTTTGACTCTTGTAATGAAAGAAGACAGCTCCTGGAAAGAACAGGCAGGCAAATTCACAGCAACACTTCTGTGTGGACCACTGTTTCATGCAGAACATCAGAACCCTGTTTACTGGACACGAGATGTCGACTGTGCTCATACTCAGCTCTGTTCTTTCCCACTTGGCAAAAAGCCAGTGCATATAATGGCGTTACTGGATAATGGAATTGGAAAGGAACTAATGGGGGGGGGAAGTGGACGAGGTGAACAAGACTTGTTCACAATTAAAATATTCTGGAAGATGACATCAACAGGTTCAGTGTTTTTAACAGTAGTCATTTTTTATATTTTCAGTGTTGCAGTTAATAAGTCCATTTTCTAAGCACACCCAGGACTTTAAAATGAAGATATGTTGCATATGCTTCATTGAAGTACTTGTAGAATAAAAACATCGAGTGGCAAATACTAAAGAAATAGAAACTAGACAATAAACTGATGGTTGCCAGAAAGGGAGTGAGTGATATCTAGAAATGACAACAAAAAGCTTGGAATACATAAAACTGTTTTTAATGTATATTCTTTGTTAAGAGCCGTTTGTTCAGTAGCTCACATAAATTAAATATACATAGCACTGAGTTCGTTTCCATGTGTATCTGTGCTTCTATCTGTCCTTGCTGCACCGATGCCACTTTTTGCCCCAATCCATATTGGGCAGCCAGATAATGTCATCATCATGAGGATTAATAATGTGTTTTTATTCTGTACTTACCTCTCCTTGTATCCTGACATAACTTTTGGTTTCACTCTGATCTTCAGCCTGATAAATCGTTGGATTTCTAAACTTTATTTTACTTTCCTTGTTTGTTTTCCTGGAGGGGTATCCACCTACTAGGGGCCATTGTCTTTCACAAGAAGTGTGTGTGGATGTGTGTGTGAGGTGGGAAAAGGCAGAGCGCAAGGGTTTTGGGGCAGAGGGGAGGAGGGACTAATAATTTAGGATGCTACCTGCATGCCAGGCCTGTGATAGATTGGACACAATTACTCAAATATTTCTGTCTATCAAATTCTGCTTTAAAATGCTTGGAAACACAGAAGTTTTCTCTTTGTAGACTTACCATTGGACCTGAACTCTCTGTTTGGCCTGGTACAGTGAGAATGAGCCTAAATGAAGCTTCTGAACTCAAACACGACACATTTTCTACTAAAAAGCACCTATGTGGAAGGAAGAAATTTTCTTTGTTGTGACTTTTCTTTTGTTTATTCCATTTTTCCCCCTAAAAATAGATTTTGAAAATTGAAAGGCTTTCAGGTGACCGTTAGCCCACTATGAGAGGAGGCTGGCCAGTTCAGAATCAGTTTAGGACTAAGAATTTGAGTGGTAGGTATTATGCATTTTTCAGGCTTCAGTTTGCAAACTTGATCTATTTTATCTGTTTCCTCTCTTTGCGTTGGTTCACCATAAAACAAATGCCTGATAAGGTTGAGGTCAGTGAAGGTGGCTGCTTAGGGAACTGTGTTAGAAATCTCTGATTTCCATTCCAGACCATTCCTAGAGCTCTCGCTGTTTATTCCCTTGCAGTATAACTTTCCAACACATGCAAAAGTATCTCTTATGCGGTGGGTTGCTGACTCCACAATTTAGCAATAATTTTAAATAGGAAGACCCTGTCACATGGCTCTCAAAGGTCTATGTTATTCAAAATTATCTTTTAGTTTTCAAGATTTAAAAAAAATAGGAGGAATTTGGCTCTACCAGGAGTTAATAACTAAAAACTCAATATACTCCTACAGGATATAAATGTATTAGTCTCCCTGGGAAAGATGAAACTAATTTAAGAACTTCCCACATATTGAGAACAGTTCACAGAAATTTACCAGCTGCTTCTTCATATAAGATAGGATCTGGTGGTTCGGCGTGTGTGCAGAATGCCAATTAAAACACTGCGTACCTTGAGCGCATTAACATGGAGCAAAAGAGAATGACTGATGGAAAGGTCAAAATAAACGTGGAAAAAGAAAAGTAGTGCCTGTAAGAATAACCCACATTATCTTCTACAACAACCCACCGACTTGGGGAAAATTACTGTAAATATATGGATGCTGGTAGCTGAGGTCTTTTCCAGGGTCAAATTCCTGTGGTAGTCAACTCCTGAAGATGAGCAAAGTGTCTTTGGAAATCAACTCCTTGCTCTCTTCCTCCTGGGACAATTTGTCCAGGTCTCTTGGTTCTAGAAGGCAGTGAGACGCGGAGACTGGCAGGAATTGAGAAGGGAAGTGTTCTGACGGGAGCCGGAGTTCATACTCTGGTTAAGAGTTTTCAATAGCCACAGAAAACACTGGCTGGCTTGCTTGCTTTCTTTCCTTCCTTCCTTCCTTCTTTCTTTCCTTCCTTCCTTTCCTTCCTTCCTTTCTTTCCTTTCTTTCTTTCCTTTCTTTCTTTTCTTCCTTCCTTCCTTCCTTTCTTTCCTTTCTTTCTTTCCTTTCTTTCTTTTCTTTTCTTTTCTTTCTTTCTTTCTTTCTTTCTTTCTTTCTTTCTTTCTTTCTTTCTTTCTTTCTTTCTTTTTTCAAGAAACTTTATTCATTAGAGAGAGAGACAGCACAAGGGGGGCAAGAGAGGCAGGCAGAGGGAGGAGCAGGCTCCCTACTGAGCAGAGAGCCTGACATGGGGCTCAGTCCCAGGACCCTGAGATCATGGCCCGAGCAGAAGGCAGAGAGGCTTAGCCGCTGGAGCCACCCAGATGCCCCATAAACAAATTAAATGGGTCTACATTTAGCTTTCTTTCCTGAAATGATTGCAAATGTACACAGCCTACGATAGTTATATTTACTTTTTATGAAGTTGTACACATCAGCACATGAACTTTTGGAAAATAACCACATATATTTAAGCAATCAGTTCTTTGTTAATACAGCTGAAAACAGTGGGTGGGCCTTTTTTTTTTTTTTTTCTTCAGGTGAGAAAAAGCAGGCTGAGAAGTGAACACCTCACATGGCTTCTGTTTTGTTTGAGGCTTTTATCCTCAGGGCTGCGTTCTCTTGGCTGGACATACCTGTTGATCACACTGCTTAACGGCAATTATTCCAGACAGCTTTTTGGCTCACAGTGTTGTTTCATAGGCTTCATAAATCACACAAATTATTACTGCAATAGAAAACTATAATTACCCACAAACCCTGACATGCCAAAATGTGTATTAATTAGATAAGGTAATAAATACTTTACTGCACATAGCTATAATTATTACCTCAAAAGTGACATATACACATATACCATCTTGATATTATGGAGCAAATGATTCAATATAATGTTTAGTTCATAAGAGAATTGTTATCTAATTTGATTAATTAGTTAATATCCTTACAAGGTGTTTCAAATATGAGAAATGATAGAAAATTGTTAAGTTTCATACTTAATGTTACTATCAAATGAGATCCAAACTGTGATTTGCGGGAGGATTAACTGGGGATAATTTATAAAAGTTCATGTTTCTTAGTTCTAAATTTGAGTTTACATAGAAAGTCTTAAGAATGATGATTACATGTAAAATTTTGCTCGTTTCACTTCTGTGATGTTATAAAATAATGTATTAATTATTTGAAGAAAACTTTCTGGTAGAAACAAGCATAATGTTTCAAGAGATATACTTTTTATGCACCAATCTACTGTGAAATCTCCATGTAGATAGAAGTTTCAGAGTAGATTTGGAAGAATGTACTTGATTAAGGAACATGCATATAACTACTCAGTGCATAATCCACCGTTCTGTCATGCTTTAGTGATGTGTGAGTTCAGCTGTAGGACAATATGAGGTGAGAAGTGTGACTGTAGTCAGCTCTCAACTACATCCTGGTCTACTCAACCCAACCTCTTGGTTTTCAACTCAGTCTCTTAAACATATGCAGGAAAAATGGATCTTATTCTTAATGTTCTAAATATTGTATATAATAATATTTCCATTTGCATCTCAACTGATACACAAAACACATTACACTACAATAAAAATTTTCAGGCTGAAGGACACAGAAGAACAGTAAGTTTTATGGAAGGCGGAGATAAGTCAACCCAACTATTTTTTTTATTAATTCTGTTTCAAAAAACATTAACACCAATGGCTTTCACTGAAGTAGAGTTATTCTTAAGGAAGCTTTAAGATGGAGAAATAAAATATAAACTATCTCCTATTTTCCTGTTTAGATAACTATTTCCATGTGTTACTTATGTATTATAGTTCTGAGGTCAAAGACAATTGGTTCATCTGCCCTCTTTTTACTGTTGTTGGGAAATGAGTAGGGAGTGTCACATGAAAGGAAAATCATGTTGCAGTTAACACATGAGCTGTTCTGCGGTGAGTTTTCTCAGAAATAATATAGGAAAGAGACTCTCATGTAGATCGTTGGAGTAGTGTAGCCATGCAGCAAATTTTCTGTGTCTAGTCTACTTCTTCATGTCTGTCATTTGCCTAATGCATATTAGGCATCCAGTAAATATGAGCTGATTAACTGAATGCCATCAAATGATATTCTGGAGGGGAGGGATGCATTAAATGACATTGTACTTTATCTGGATAATGGTACCATTGTAACACAATGACTTTGGGAAAATGCAAATAACTCGACGATGCTACTAATCTAGAATGGATAATGGTGCCATAAAGTATTATGGGAACAGTGAGGAAGAAACCATTTAAAGAATTATTTACTCTAAACACTCAAAATTTGGTTCATGTTTTGGGGATTAATTTGTTCAAAAGCTCTCTTTTTTAAGATTTTATTTATTTGACAGAGAGCAAAAGAGAGAGCAAGCATGGGCAGGGGGAGGAGCAGAGGGAGAGGGAGAAGCAGACTCCCTGCTGAGCAAGGAGCCCAATGTGGGTCTTGATCCCAGGACCCTGGGATTGTGGTCTGAGCTGAAGGCAGATGCTTAACGACTGAGCCACACCATTGCCCCTGTTCAAAAGCTCTTTAGAACATTACAAAGAAGGCAAAATACTGGTAACAAAGGAATCAAAACTGTCTTGGTGTTAGAGCAGAATATATTAGCATATCCTGTATATGCTAATAACTATAAATGTTAGCATATGTTATTATTAACTATAAATATTAGCATATTAACTATGAAAATGTAGCATATACAAATACTACATACTTATACTTTATTATATATATTGCAGGAGGCCAGGATACACTAAGAAAAAGCTACTGACAGTTCTAACTTCTGTGTCTGGGATTTGTCAGGTTAGCTTATTCATATCAGTCCTCCACTGTAAACAGAAATAGACAAGATGCTGGATAAAAAAATATTTTAAAAATTTTCCCTTAGAAGTATTAGAAAGTCATCAGAACAGTAAGAAACCACCAGGGCAGAGTTTTAGAACAATCAGTAACCCAGAGGGGTAAGTGGCTGTATTGAGGATCTATGTTAATTTGGGAAAACATGAACTTGAGGGCAAGAGGAATAGAAACCCAATCTCTGCAACCACCCAATATTCAAAGTCTAGTAGAAGGCATTCACCCCTTCATTAAACTGGGTCTTGAAAGAAGCCGGTGTTTAGAAGAAAAAAAAAGTGAAACAGAAGCATGCCACCCTCCTCATAGCTGGACAGCGGCACGTTTTCTTGAGCTGAGCAGAGTACGATAAAAGGGTAAAGGTGAGGGGAACACCTATCTGTTCTAAGTACACTCACCTTTAGCATCATGGCTGTTAACATTACTCACTGTGAATCATGTTTGGAAATCTCAAAGTTCACACCTTTCAAGACTCCTGTTTACTGTCTTAGGAAAAATAATTTATTCAATCAATCGATCGATCACTGACTCCATAAATAGCTATAAAATACCTATAGGATTCAAAGCCAGGGAGTCCTACTCTCACTTTCCAGACAATCACTCATTTTCCAGCATTGAAGCCCAATTGTTCAGGGAATGACAAGACTTCAACAATTTATAGATTGATAAATACAGATTTCCTTCCTTTGCTACTGAGAGGTATTACAATTTTCCTAACTGAATGAGATCCACCTTATCTTATATTAGGGGCCTCAATCACAAAACTACCATGGTTTCTGCACATTAGGTTAGACATTTATAGGGTCTGATAGAGAATCTAGATAGAGCCATAAAATTCATAGAATTCAAGTCACCCAAGAAATGGCAGACGTCCCAAACACATTTATTGTCAGGAAGTAGTTTAGGTACTGGCCAGAATTGGGGCTTCTAACTGAATAAAGACTTTGGTGTAAGCTCAATACAGGACTCAAGAAACCAACAATGCAATTTAGAAATCTAAGAGATCAAAGATTTCATCTTAATATCAAATAGAGATTTCATCATTAAACATGTATTAGTTGAGCATCTAATCTGTTTCAGATACCGTGCTAAGCAACCAGTAATTATGACAGAAGACAAGAAAAATTATTTTCCCCAACAGAATTGCTTATTCAGAATAGGCTTATGTAATTGACATTTGCGTCACTCTACCTCAGGGTTAATTATAGAAGCGGTGTCATTTAAATGAAACAATTACTCAGTATGTGCCAATTTCTGTTCATTCCTATATCCTCCACACCTGTAATATTATTCTACATAGGAAATAATAAATACTTGGAGAATGATTGAACGAATTAAAAAATGAATAAAAGTAGTCTCTTTCAGACAATGGCACCTCCCTATAAACCTTTAAAAACTGTAATGTTCTAGTTGGGGACATGTGAAAAATAGCACTGTAATTATTCACATTCGATCTGATGGCTGCTGATATTGTAGTTCTTTATTTGTTTTTTATGCTGGTAACTCTTAATGATTATGTAGTTCATAATGTAACAACTGGAAATTGCTGAAATGATTTCTGGTTCAGTGTACCTAATTTTTGTTTCTTTTTGGGTAAAATTAAAGCAGCAAGAGATGAAAATAAAAGGAAGGAGAGACATAGGTTGTCATCCAGTTTTATGTGAACTGAAAGGTTTATAGTGAGGAGTTGCTGGATGCAATTTCAGTAAGCAAGGATTTTGTGGAGAGATTAGATCAGTTACAAATTGCTAAATCTGATGGCTTAGATAAAAATTTTACCAGAGGCTTTAAAAGAAGTAGAACATGTTTTGGGGAGAAGCAGTTGCCTTCTGAGGAGTGCACATAGTATATATTTTTCAAAGCAAATTAAATGTGGAGAGATTGTGCAACTAGATCCCCAATTAGAATGAAATGATTGTATTTTCAGCTAGAATGGGCAAATCATCTTTACTCTGCAGTTAGGCCTATTTATGATCCCCTTGCCTTCATTCATCAACATAGGGCATTTAGCAAAACACAAAATGTATATTTCTTAAACATTAACTAGAGGAAAGTAAAGCATTTTATTCCCAGAAGAGCCTATACAAGCCTATACAAGGTATTTTGTAAATGGAAAAATAATGAACACACACACACACACACACACACACACACGTGTGTATAGATATGTAGATACAAGTACATATCCTACACTTTCTTCTTTTTTTTTTCTTTTTTAAAGATTTTATTTATTTACTTGACACAGAGAGACAGATTACAAGTAGGCAGAGAGGCAGGCAGAGAGACAGGGAGAGGAGGAAGCAGGCTCCCTGCTGAGCGGAGAGCCCGATGTGGGCCTCGATCCCAGGACGCTGAGATCATGACCTGAGCCGAAAGCAGAGGCTTTAACCCACTGAGCCACCCAGGCGCCCGAACACTTTCTTCTTTTATAAGCAACCACACACCATGCTACATGGCTGATACACAAAAGATCTAGCATATGAAAGACCTAACATTTTTGTTTGATTTTTGATTTTTCTTTTTTTTATCACTTTTGTTCTTGGCTTGGAAATAATCTTTAGGTGATCTCTTTCCTCGCCTATTAAACTGTGTCAGAATAACTGGAATATATTTCTTCAGACCTCTTCGAATGCATCAAGCATTCAGCTGCATTGTTTGGTTTGGAAATTTTTCCAAATGTCAAAATAACGATCACATTTTAGAAAGACAGTCTCTTTTAGGATTCTTAGAGTTTGTGTGTGTGTGTGTGTGTGTGTGTGTGTGTGTGTGTGTGTGTGTGTGCGCGCGCGCGTGCACGTGCGCTGTCTGATGAATGGGGGAAGCAGGAGGAGATCTTTAGCAAAAGTCCAAAATCTGTCTCTTCCTCAAGTGGCCTGTGTTGCACAATCATTTAGAATAAAATGTCATTCAAATTGGGCAGTTTGTCCTCAACTCCTAAGAATGTCTTGAATCTTCCTAAAACTGGGAAAAACTTTGTATTGCACTCTTGAGCTTTGGCTTTGGTAGTAAAAGTGCATTTATTGACATGAAAAATGCCATTAACCTTTACTTATAAAAAGCTATTTAAAAACTACATTAGTGATGAGGAATACTCTGAAGCTAACATCTAACAGCCTAAAGGGTCAAATGGGCCTTCTTATAATTAAAAACAACTAAGTGAGAAAATCAGAGAATTTAAACAGTGATTATAATTTAAGAAAGCATATTACGTACATGAAGTGCCCTAAGAAGAAATTCATCCTTGGTCGATACTGGTGCCATTTTCTGGCGGAAGACCTTGGGCCAAAAACTCAGAGCATTATTTTGCCACTTCTAATTTTATGATGCATACATACTTTTATACACTCAAGCCATCTCTGGACGTGGTCAAATTCAACGACGCAATCGAAAAATTTAAATACCACAAATTTTTTTTAAAAATGTAAATTCATTTTAGAAAAGAAGTAAAGGCACTTCACTGGGTTCTTTCTGAGCAAACCAGGGTAAGGGATACATTCACCGCCATCACTCAGCACAGCGTCGGTAGTAAATGACAGGGCTGACAGGGCCAAAACAGTAACAATACTAAAGCCAACTACATTTTTTTTAAGAACTTCTTTTCTTCCTTTTCAGTGTTTGAAGTCATTGGAAAAATAAAACTGGGGGGTTAGGAGGAGAATAAAGCTTAAGTCTGGATGGTATGTACCATTTTTGTTTGAATGATCCAGTCTTTTTTTTTTTTTTTTTTTTTTTTTTTTTTTTTTTGGTCATGTGAAAAATCACTACTCAGGCTAAGGAAGGACATCATCAGCTCAGTTTGGGTTTTCCACACAATTTAATTAGAAACTCGAGGGACTTGATCCTTTAAGGCATTGGCTCTGTTGTAGAACATTAGTATCAGCTATGCCAAAGTAGAAATTATGGAGAACTTGTTCTTTGTGTACATGATCCTGACAAAATGGCCAACCAAAGAGGCGTGCCTACTTGTCAGGAGTGGCGGCTACGTGTCCTGGAGATGCCCAAAGGACTCTCGTGGAAAAGGCTGATAGCCATCAGCCAAGTGCAAATCAGAGTGTTTGTAAAGATTTCCATTTCTAGTTTCTTTTGATGTACGGATCTTCCACTTCTGCCGCCCTGGGACTGTGGGCCACAAGAGACATGAGAAAGCAGAACTCAGATTATCCAGGGAAGGGCGAGACTAATGAAGTCCACTGAGATAGTTACGGCAGGACTGATTAGGTCTAGAGCCAGGAAAAAGTCAGGGAATCCAGGTAAACGCTGGCAAACAGGAATAAAACCAGCGGATGCAGTTACATAACAAATGGGTTGCTAGAGCATATCAGAGTTTCTGGCTTAGCCATGAAGCTTCTTATATGCTTCCTGCTGAGACAAGAACTAACTGCAAGAATTGTCCTGCAACTGAGCACCAGCAAGTCCTATCACACAGGTGTCAGGAGGATTAATCAAACTTGACTAAGGGATATAGGTCTCTATTTAGGTGAGAAATTTACCATCTCTCACTTCCCTTGCATGTTTTACGAAGGATGATCAGAAGCAAGCCGATTTCACAAGTTAAATCTGCAGGGCAAAGGAAACAGGTTTTCAAAGACTTTGAGGTATGGCTCCTTCAATTAAATTCAGAGCGTACTCTAGAACAACTCTTTATCTGTAGCATTCTGTACCTGTGCTCTGTGTATCTGCTCTGGAAAGAAATCAACCAAGAAAACCCCCAGGGGCAGACCGTAGACCGTGCTTCCACTGCCTGAGTTTATAGCAAGTTTTTCCTAAATAGTACTTAGAGACTGAGCAAAGTTACTCCCAGTGGGAAGTCACTTAGCCAGTTTTACTGTAGCAGCCTCAAATACTCTTTCCAATCTAGTTGCAAATAGGAAAAGTTGGACTTTTGCAAAATCAGCAGGAGAGAGTCCCACCTACGGGTGAGGCAAATTGAAATTTAGATTGTGAAAGAGATGCCTTGAGCATCAATCAGAAATGTTTTCAGAGAAAGTGTGAACAAGGAACACTCGAGGCTGGAGGATTCTTCATTTGGGTCAGACTCTTGGCAAGAACTGTTACAGTTCTGAAATCAGGTCATGGGAGTTGGCAGTAGTGTCTAATATAGAATGAGGTTTGGGGCATACAGTGCCCTTAGAAACAGGAAGAATATTTATAGACTTAATAAGGTTTCATAATTTGATCAGGGTTTTATAAATTACCTTTCATCAAAGAGCTCAAATATCTATCATAATAATGATCTCTTCTTTTTTACTCACAACATCCTTTTGAAGTAAAGGAAGATGTACTATAATTACACTGGTTTAAAAAAAACAGAAAGAGGGGCGCCTGGGTGGCTCAGTGGGTTAAAGCCTCTGCTTTCGGCTCAGGTCATGATCTCAGCGTCCTGGGATCGAGTCCCGCATGGGGCTCTCTGCTCAGCAGGGAGCCTCCTTCCTCCTCTCCCTGTCTCTCTGCCTGCCTCTCTGCCTACTTGTAATCTCTCTATGTCAAATAAATAAATAAAATCTTTAAAAAAAAAATAAAAAATATATATTAAAAAAAAACAGAAATCAAAATCCAAGTCATTTAATAATTTTCTTGTGCTTACACAATGGAGCAAGATCCTCTGGTGTGCAGTTTGGTGCTTTGGCTAGGGAGGAAGGAACCCAATTCTAAAAAACTAGTGTCCCAGAGGGAAAATGGTGCCCCACTTCCTAATTTCTGTGGCTGTAATCTATGCATCCATTTCTCTTTAATGTGACTTCCTTTAAAAAAAAAAACTTTTAAAAAAAATTATGTACAGTGATGGTTCTCTACTTGAAGATATTTCTTTAAAATTCTACTTATAATAAATCAGTAATTTGATTGAAAAAACGATGACATCAGAAAATTGTCAATGGATGTCAAAATCAGTAGGTTTAAGTTCGGTGAGAAAGAAGATGTTTACATAACCTCAGAGTATCTTGTCACCAATTATTTATTAACTACAGAGGGCAAAATAGTGATGATAAAATTGAGGAGCCTTGTGGATACCATCTTAATGAAGTGACTAAAATTAAAACTCCTCGGTAATGGTTCTTGATATGATCCACTGGGAAGGACATCATATCACATCTCTGGTGTTCCTGCCAAAGCAAACAAAACAGAACAACAAAAAAAGCATAATATGAACCTTATCATAAGGAAACATCAGATAAACTCAAATCAAGGTACATTATACTGACCTTGTACTGACCTTCACTCTTGAAAAATGTCAGAGTTGTGAAAGACAAAGGACTGAGGATCTCTTCTAGATTAGATGAGGCTATGAAGTCTCATGACACTAAGTGCAACATTTGATCCTGGACTGAATCTTAAAACGAATTTCACTGGGACAATGGAAGAATTTGAATGTAGACTGCGGATTAGATAATAAATTATATTAATGTTACATTTTCTGATTTCAATGATCATACAGTGGTTATATTGGAAATATATTTTTGGAAACACATACTAAAGTAGTTAGGGGCAGAAGGGCAGGATACCGCTTTCATCTTTCTCTTAAATCGTTCATATAAATAAAGGAAAAAAAGAAAAAGTAGGGAGAGAGAGGATGCTGAGGTAAATGAAGACAAAATGTAAATAATCAGTCAATTTAGGTATTTACTTGTTGAATGTCTCAAGTTTGGAAAATCGGTGTAAGAAAGACTTGAGACATTTTACAATAATTCCCAGCTCCCTGTTACATGTCAGAGACTCTTCTAGGCGCAGGGGGTCATTGGGGAGCAAACATAGAGAGCCACTCTTGGGGTTTGAAAATGCTTACTTACCTGTTTTCCAAAGGATATTCTGAATATGGTGGTCTCCACTTAAACTAATCTGTAATGTAGTGCAGAGACCAGGGCTCTTTCCTTGAAGCCAATGCCCTTATTTCTCAAATTCCAAAAGTAAACAAGGAGCCCAATCAATAGAACACACAGATGTCTTTACTTTCTGGCCTGTTCATCTCTTGGCCCAGACTCTCTGTGTCAAGTAACAGTTCATGTTTTATATTTCCTCCCCTCGCTAAGAAGGATTAGTTTGATTGTTACAGTTTGTAAGTGCTGTTCGGCCATGGCTCCTATCGTGTCCTCAATCTTGAGGACACGTTGTACTCACGCAGAGGGAAGAGCCACGTACGTTTATACACCCCTCTTTGATCAGCTCAACTCTGTATATAATCTGAAGCAATTTAGAGAAGTGCTGATTTCTGGGTAGTTCAAAAAAGAATTGAAAAAACAATTTCATACCTTAAATGAAAGATATATAGACACTCTTTTCTGTAAAGTTTGCATGTTCATTGGTCATAAATGGCCTTTATTCTAAACTCTAATTTTGAAACTGTCTTGTAAGTTTAATGATCATTTGGTATAAGGTAATTGGACAAAATTTTAATGAATAGGCAATAAGTGAATACATGAACTTGATATTATCATTATTTTAAAATCATCTGTTTAGTATCCTATAATTATTTAAACAATTTTAAATTGTTTAAGTAATTTTTAATTTATTTAATTAAAATAAATTTAAATAAAATTAAATAAATTTTAATTTATTTAATTTATTAATGTTTAAATTTATTTTTAATTTAGATACGTGCAGGTGTATGTATGTGTATGTGTCATGGTTGTACCAAACGTCAATAAGGTTGCAAGTTGCATTTAGTGTAACAATGATTGTAAATGTAGACAATGTACGTAGAGTACCATTCTGGCCACACTTGCAACATTGACATAGACCTCTGTCAAAAGATTTATGATAATTAATGTCAAAAATGGTATGTGTAATAATTACTATTATCATTCAATGAATACTTGTTGAGTGTCTCATAAGTAATGTGGACTTTCCTAAATGCAGAGTATACATAAAACACATATGGTCTACCATTCTCATGGACAGAATTTAGTGAAATAATTTTCTATCTACTTTTTTTATATAATAAACATCTTTAAAGTGTATCAAGTTCAAAATTGCAATCTTCATAAAAATTCTAGGAGACATGCTACTTTCATTTTACAGATGAACAAAGTGAGGTACAGAGACATTAATAACTTCTTCAAGGTCATATATCTAGAAAGTAGCAGAATTGGAATTTGAACCAGATAGCCCAGGTGCAGATTTCATTCTCAAATCATTACACAATGCTACCTCTAATGATGATGAAGATGATGATGATGACCCCCCTGTCATTTTCATCATCACTAACATTTATAAAAAGCCAATTTCCAAACATGGTGCTGAGCACTTTGCCTACTTATTCATGCTCACAAGATGTTCATGAAGCAGGTTTCCAAATATGGGAACTGTTTCACTGAAAGCTTAAATAAGGAATCCAGGAACACACATTTTGTAAATGGTGGGACTGGAGTTGAAACCTAGGTCAGTGTTTTTCATCATTTTAAACAAAATATCAGAGACAATGGTAAAAGAGAACGAGTTGTAGTATGAATGAAGCATGTGACCCAGTAACTTGCATACGGTAGATGCTGTGAATAGTTGCTTAATGAACAGATGCAAACAGTGTTTGAAAATTCAAGTGTATTGTCCTTGATGAGGCTGACACACATTCACCTCACTCTTCTCGTTC
This sequence comes from Ailurus styani, assembly GCA_002007465.1. Lineage (NCBI taxonomy): Eukaryota > Metazoa > Chordata > Mammalia > Carnivora > Ailuridae > Ailurus > Ailurus styani. The sequence goes on along the minus strand of LNAC01000414.1, from coordinate 1,904,058 downwards.
TGACCTTTGAAAGGACTTACTATATATGCCACGTAATACAGCGTCCTTTCTTAGAGCATCTCATCCTTTAAGTATTTAATAGCAATGTTATATGACCAGTATGGTTTTATATTCCTTAACTGTAGTGGTTGTCTTACACATATTTCTGTCTCCTAAATGAGTAGCATAGTGCTAGAATTCATAAACAATTTAGTCTACATTACACAAATACCTGTGGACTGATGGAACTCCAGGTTCTGCATCATAATAGATTCTTAATTCTTGAATCCTTAACTTTTAAATTGTTCCCAGAAAGCATCTTCCTGCTAAGCTGAAAGAGTTAACTGCCCTCTGTGAAGAAACACCAAGCTACCAGGAGAATTTTACTCACCTTGACTCACCACTGAGTCAGGCAATCAATCTTACTTGATTCCTGTTTCAGATTCTCATCACAGATAGTTCTCCCTCCCTCTCTCTCTCTCTTTCTCTCACCCTCACCCTCCTTCCTTTCCTCCATTCCTCCTTACATCTTATAAATTTTGCTTGTCTTTCTCCCTGTTTTTTAATGGGCTGGAAAAAACCTCCAGTGCTTATCATCAGACAGGTTTTATAAAAGCAACGGCCCTTAATCCTGAATTCCAGAAAGAATTTGATTCAGCTGTCAGTTCCAGAGGAGGAAAGGGGTGTTTCTGGGAGCAAAATATAAAGAGTAGAGTGGAAGTAAAAGACAGATATCACAGTTTTGCAACAACTCAGTTATATTAGCCAGACAGTAGGAAAAGGAGAAGTAGAAAAATGCCCTACAAAGACACCAAATTTATCAAGGAAGTAAATAGTGCAGTTTGAGAAAGTATACCTCCCTTTCTCTTCTTATCCTCATCTCTCAGGCTTTCCCCTAATTCATGAGGTTCATCATTTGGTTTTCTATTTCCAAATAATCACACAGACATCAAAACATTTAGGAAAACTAAAGAGCATTGAAATGACCCAAGGGAATTAAGTGGAAGATGGAGAACAAATTTCTAATAATTGCACTCTAAAGTTCTCCATTTCCACAGGTAAGAGAGGGGACAGGAAAAAAAAAAAAGGAAATGATAACCACTGGGGTAAGATTGGATATACAATATGTATCAGCATTTGGAAGTTAATTTGAATTTTTTGACTCTGCAAACAACAACAAAAAATTCACCTGAATTTAGTAATGATGATAATAGTGAAGTAGTACTTCATCCTCACCATGACAGCACGGGGTAGGTGCCATACTTTTCCCATTTTACAAATGAGAAATCTAAGGCACAGAGAGAAAATGACTTGCCCAAGATATCAGCTAGTAAGTGGGAGAAAAGAAACTGGCATTCTAGCAGTCTGATTCCAAAATTTGCAAGCTTCACACATGCATCTCCTGAAACACACATCCCAACTGCATGAGAAATAATCATCCATCATATACCATAATTATTACTTATGGAGTGTTGGGGGGTTGCCCCTCTTTCTTATCATTTTATGGCAGTTTTATTCTAAGTTAGATTTTAACAAGTCTGTTTTCATCGACTTCAATCAAAAGAAGATGCCAGAGGCCCATTTAACTTAAACCTTTGCTCTTTACCTCTAGCTTTCCTGTCAGTTCATCATGCAGGAATCACTGAGGTGTTCTAGATAGCCATCCTTCCTTCAAGGGCTGGCAACAAAGTGATTGAGGAAAGCAATGAGGGGATTTTCCAGAAAAAATAGGGCCTTTGACAGGATTTGCCTCTGTGTAAGCTTTGTTTTAGAGATAAAGCAGTAAAGTCCTATGAACAAAAGAAATTTGAGTACTCTCCAGATGCCAAACCTTCACTGAGTTTTTGAAGAATAAATACATCTCTCTCATATATTGCCTGAAGCTAATCTATTTTGGAAGTCAGTACCGTATCCTAGGAATAGGAATTCAGCGTGTCATATGTATTGTTCAATCATATAATCAATATGGCACCGATTTTTGCATGATGCTAGAACGATAATGACGAAGAAATCTGAGACCCTGCCTGGACAGCCTCATGGGTCTGTTGGGGGTGGAGATGGAGGAGTTAGGGAGGAGGAAGACACAGGAAAGTCAACAGTTACCATAAAATAAATTATGAGTGAAAAGAGGGAGGTTCCAAGATACTGTCGAATTAGAGGAGGAAGTTCTGAATTATGCCAAGAGCCAGGATGGGCAGAGGTAGCTGGGAAGATTTTACAGCGGGGTCAGTCCTGTGGAAAGATTCAAAAATGAGTAGGAGTTCACCAAGAATCAGGGTGGGGAGATGGAGGGTGCCTTCTAGTTTCTCAACAAATAACTGAAAATTCTGTTCGTACCGTATATGTAAGTTAATATTCGTGGAATGCTTGTTTTTGAATAGTATTTGTTGAATACTATTGGTAGTGTCAGGTGAGTAAATATTTATTGACCATTTATTCTTTCTGCCTGGGTTAGTCCACCTCTCAGTCATGTCAGTTGGCTCTCAATCTGCTGTTGACTCTCTCATAACAATGAGACCAACCACCTTCAGGAAAAAAAAATACTGTAAACACTTGTAGATTATTAGGGTGTACATCCCGTGCAACTCCTACTGCCATAATAGTAGGTTGCGTTCCTCATACATTATTTGTTAATGGTTATGTAATAATCTTATCTATCATATACAAAGGAATGAAGAGCTTATCAAGTCCAATCTATCCAGCTTGGCCCCATTAACTCTCTGTTTCTTACCACAGGAATGAGAGGTAGACCAGCAGTGCCGCCACAGCTGCGTGGCAGGAAGTTTTGAATCTCAAGAGAGTACAAGTACAAACCATAGTTTATACACAAGAGCCACACACTTTATTCAGTGCTACCTTCTTTTACCTCCTATTCTAGTGAGAAGTATGAGTGGGTGGAAAGTCAGCTGGTAAAGTAAACAATAAAATTGTGTGGTATGTTGGAAAATGGCAAGTTCTCTAGAAGAAAATATAGAGGAGTAATAGTGAAGAGGGGGGTTAGATTAAAAAAAAGGAATACAGTCCTTCAATACGATTGTCAGGGTAAGTCTTGTTGAGGCTTGCATGAGGTCTGAGGGTGTCAGCTCATGGGGTATCTAGAATGAGGGTGATCTGAGCAGCGGGAAGAATTTGCATAAAGACACTAAGATGGCTGTAGACCTGGTCACTTAGCAAGGAGGAAGGATGACATTGTGGCTGGCCAGAAGAAAAGCAGTAGATGAAGTCAAGGATATAATGGGGGGTGGGGGAGGGAACAGAGACCTTTCTGGACACTGAAAGGACTTTTATTCTGAATGATATGAGCAGCCTGCGCAAGGGTTTAAAATATGATGACGTGATCTGGCTTAAGTTTTAATAACCTCTCTCAGGCTGCTATTTTGAGAATAAGTATAGATTTTAGAAGATACAAAGTAGAAGCAAGGCAACCAATTCGTGAACTATTTTACTTTGCAAGTAAGAGCTGATATTTGTTTGAACCTGGGTGATAGCCGAGGAAGTTGCAAGAAATGTTTAGATTCTGGATTAATTTGGAAGTAGAGCCAACAGGTATGTGAACGCTCAGGCATTTCCATCACTCTGTGCTTGTGGACAGAGAGGCTCCAGTAGCTCCAGAACAGTGTTAGGGAGACCTCACAAGCAAAGCAGAAAGAAGCAGGGAGATAAGCTCTAGAAATACTCCAAGGGATCTGAAAGAATTTGGTAGAGCACCAACAATATCTACAACAAATCCAATATCCAATAGTAGCTGGCTCTACAAGGCTGAGTTTAGGAAAGAGGTGTGGACTTGAAACATGAAATTGGGCACCTGGGTGGCTCAGTGGGTTAAAGCCTCTGCCTTCAGCTCAGGTCATGATCTCAGGGTCCTGGAATCGAGCCCTGAATCGGGCTCTCTGCTCAGCAGGGAGCCTGCTTCCTCCTTTCTGTCTGCCTGCCTCTCTGCCTACTTGTGATTTCTCTCCCTCTGTGAAATAAATAAATAAAATCTTTAAAAAAAAGAAAGAAAGAAACATGAAATAGAGCATCTTTACAAATAGTTGGTATAAAACATGAGCCTGGAGGGGTCTCACAAGGAAATGAGTGTCAACAGGAAATAGAAGGGGAGCAAAGATTAGTCCTGACACCTGCCAACATTAAAGGTCAGGGAGGAGAGGGGATAGGGGCCAATAATACTGATAAAGAATGGCCAGGTAGGTGGGAGGCACACTAGACAGTTGTAGCATTGTGTAAGATAAGAACCAGAAGTGTTCATTGAGGAGGATGGAATGATCACCTGGGTGGAGTGCTATTTAATTGGTAGGGAAGGTGGGAGCTGAGAGATAACACTGGATTTGAACTGTGGCAGGAACTGGTGACCTTGGCTTGAACAGTTCTGTGGAAAGGTGTGGGGGAAAGCCAACTTTAAGAGACAATGCCAGGACAAGAATTGCAGACCATCAGTATAAACCACATTTCGGGGGGGGGGTGCGGTTTGCTGCAACAGGAGGCAAAGAAATAAGGTAGTAACTAGCAGAGCAAAGGAGGGACAAAAGAATATTTTTTTAAAGATTTTTAAATTTATTTATATGTGAGAGAGAGTGAGAGAGAGCATGAGAGGGGAGAAGGTCAAAGGGAGAAGCAGACTCCCCGCTGAGCAGGGAACCCGATGTGGGACTCCATCCTGGGACTCCAGGATCATGACCTGAGCTAAAGGCCTTTGCTTAACCAACTGAGCCACCCAGGTGCCCCCCAAAGAGTATTTTTTAAGGAGAAATAAGAGCATATGTGTACAGTACAGGAAAAGATTCAGTAGAGATGTGGTGAGATCTCTTAGAGGAATTTTCTGCCTCACAAGCCTTATTTTGAGAGATCCTTTCAGTAGTTCTGTTATCGAGTAGAACTTGCAGGCAGCCGACAGAAACTCGGAGAGTGGACCAGAGGCTGAATTTTAAAATATGCCTGAGTGAACCTCACATATGATATGTATTACCACCTAATACTATTCCTTTAATACTCATAAGTTATTCTGCTGATTAAAGTATTTTTAAGGTTTAAGTAAATGATAGGCAACCTTCTGTATTTTTTTCCTCTGTCAAATACATTTGCTTGCCATTCAATAGCAAATTTCATGCAGTTTGTAATGTGCAGAATGTCTGTACTGAGAATAGACAGAGACCTGAATATAATAATAATTAAGGAAGCAATTTCCTAACTTCAGTGTCATAGTTTTATTGGAGAGATCAAATATACCATCCCAAAATAATATGAAGTAATGATAATATTTAACATTCATTGAACACCTAAATGTGTGGTAAACACTGTGTAAGCACTCCAGACCCATTATCTATATCAGACTTTCTCAACCTCAGCACTATTAACATTTTAATTGTTTGGGGTGGGGCTGCCCTGTGCATTGTGATGTGTGTGGGAGTTCCCATGTTTTCTGCCCACTAGATGCCAGTAGCCATCTCCCTTTCTCCAGTTTGACAAATAAAAATGTCTCCAGATATTGCTAAATATTTCCTCAGGGGTAAAGCCCCACCTTGTTTGATTTATGTTAAATTGCATAAACTTCTAAGGAAGATACTCTAATTACCCTTCATTTTATAGACTAAAATAAAAAAAAAACTAGAAAATTCAACTTACCAACATAGGTGCCTAATTATTTCATGACACCATTTCAACATCTATATGCTAATGGAACTAAATAAAAAGCTCAAGTCATACTTATATGCAGGTTCAAAGTTTCCTACTAGTTTTCTCTGTAACTAAAGATTTTTGAAGACACAGCTATGTGTGATCAACAGATACCCCCTGCATTAAATTAGAAGTGAACAAACATGAGTCTGTGAAAGGAGTCGCATAAAACACTCAGCACATGCTAATAAATAACATATCTCTACCCTTCAAAAATAAATGGATTTAATCTGGTCATATTTAATGAATCATCTCTTTATCAAAAAATATTTATTGAACGTCTCTTGTGTGTGAATCCCTGCTCCGTGACCTATAGGGACAAAGTGCATAAATTATAAGATGTAATTATAAAGAAAGGCAAATAGTTTTAGGCAAATATAAATATACTGTCATAAGGTAGCGCTTGATTAATTGCCATTTGAGTAATAAAGAAAACAATAGATATGAGTTTCCAAAGAAGAAAAAATATTTGAGAGTTAGTTAGGCTGAGAAGGTTTCTTAGAAGAGGCATGACTTGAGTTCCATATTGAATAATTAAAATGTATGGGTAGGAAGAAATCTCTGGAATAGTGATGAGTGAACAAAGGGACAGCGAAGTGAGAAAATTTTAGGGGAATTTGGAGAAGAATAGGTGAAAACTTAGGGCAGAGTGGAGGATTAATACACAAGATTCATGAAAAAGGAGGTTGAAAAGATAGAGGTGGTCTGCAGAGTGAGCAGGGATAAACTGAAGAATTCTGTCTTCATCTTTTAGGAGTTACACGAGATACCGTATTGTATTGGGAAACAGTAAAACACAATGAATGTAGCTTTTCAATTAAGCTGGTAACTGTTGTGTAGAACCTGTTACAGCGGGTGACTCAGAAGACATGAAGACCAGGGTAATCTAGATTATAACCCAGAATGAAGATGTTTACTTAGGTAGGGGTTCACAGTGAATAAAACTATGGCCATTCAAAGAATATCTGTAATATTGGTGGATTAAGGATATGTTCATTTCAGTGGTTATAATCACATTGATTCTGATCCATACACAATAGAATTGATTATGGTTACAAAATCATGAAGATAGTTCCAATGATCAGATTAGCAACGGCAGTCATGCAACCAGTTCTTCTGAGTTAGCTACCTTGATGTTGCCATGCTTACTTGCTTGCTTGCTTGCTTTTTTTTTTTGTTCTTCAGTGTTGTGTCCTGATGTGCTCTGTATCTTGACTTGCAGTGGAAGGTCTCCCAAAAGCAACCTCAGAGTTATCAATTTAACTATGCTCTAGGGAACATGACTATTAGAGTTATTATCTATACGAGGAACAGGAAAATGGCATATTGAGACCATTATCTGATTCAAAGAATCCACTACCATAGTGACATAGCCTAAACTAACCAAAATGGAACCTGGAAATCTGCCTGAGGGGTCAAGATCATGTTCTCCATTCTCTACCTTGCTTGGTCATATATATATATATATATATATATTTTTTTTTTTTTTTGTAGGTTATTCCTTTAGTTCTTCGTCTCCCTCTCAAGTTTATAGTTCTCTCTGCCCAAACTTGATTCTTCCATTTAAGGATAGTAGAGGAACTAGATGAAATCAGTCAGTCAGCACTGAAACATCTAAATTGCTCTGGGGAGGAAAGGTGTAAAATAAGTAACATGGAACTTATATTTCCCAGGCCTTCATAAATGCAACTGGAAAGTGAGTTTGCCGAATTTTATGACATGTACAATCCAAAACATGATGCAGATGATGATCATATTAACAATGTCCAGAATAACTTCCTACCTAGATTAAATTGGAGAAGACCCATGTAGTTCCAGAAGCTCAAGAAAATCCCTCAGGCCACTCAAATAAATGTCCCATCTGCTTACTGATGCCTGAAATTACATAGTAAGAGTTTCATTTCTTAGCCCCAAGCATTTGATTCCTGTTAAAATGCAAATCTCCTGGGCATGGCAGTACTTTAAGTTGCTGCTGTATCCCAGGGGGAAAAATTATTTTCAGAGACTTTCTTTAAAATATATTTGGACAAGGAGACGAGCATGAGACCACTGGACCCTGGAAACAGGTGGAACAGTAAAACGTAAGAGCTAGGGGTTGGGGAGGGGTGAGAAAAGGGAATACAAAGAGAAGAACTATGCAAAATGCAAGAGGGAGCACGTGAAAAGACCTTACTGTCTTTTCTGGATCTGAGAATTGATATTGCAACATGAGAATGAACTTACTTTACTCTTGCATATCCTCTGTATCCAGGTGTTACAGAATTCAATGTGTGTAGCACATGTGTAGTTAGGGTAGGGGTAGACACTCTTGTAACCTTATAAGGATGATTAATTGTGATATATCTTTACCAGTTTGGGTTGTGGTGTGTGGAAAGTACCCAAGCCTAATCACCAACCCCACCCCCTTTTTAAAAAATTTATAGTCTTTCTCTTTTAAACAGAGCAATGCAAATCTAGAAATTTTCTTGGAAAATATTATCAATTTCTCATCCGGCATATTATACACAGAAGTGTCCCAGGTTACCCTTAACCACCCTCTGAAATAGTATCACTACTTCACTCCAGGTGAAGCTGATCATTCATGTCACATGACTACGTTGCTGAAGATTGCTTTTCTGTAACTTGTATAGATTGTAAATGCAAAAGGAGTCATTAACAAACACTTTAGCAACCTTCAAGTTTACTAAAAATGCTTTCTTTTGAGAGAAATTCAGTCTTGTGTAGGTTGAAATCAACAATAAAACATCTATGTTTCCATCCTTGGTTTAAAATTTGGTCCTTCCCAAAACTCTCTGACAAAATAAGAAACCCCTTTATGTGTATAACTGAATTAAAGGAAATGCTTTTTAAGTGAAAAAAAGTATTTCCAACATCATCTGTTTTTTTCAATTTGTATTTGCATAGTTCAGATTTGCTTAAATATACTAATATCAGTATGATTTATCTATTTAGATACAGTTCAGGAAAATAATGAGAATTGAGAAAGGAACAGCAAAAATGTCTACTTTTTATTCCATATTACAGATAAATTCTCACCTAATTGTCTCTAATTTAAAAAAAAATTACGGGAGTTTACTTGCATCTCTTTTACATGAAAAGAAGTGACCAATTCAGGTAGGAGTTGATACCCTGTCTTGTCAATTTCAACAACTTACATTGATATTCTATCTCAAAGCATCTGAATTCTGAAGATCTGGAGAGCCTCCAGTTTATTCCTTTTATTTAAACAGATGAAAACTGAGCCAGGGAGATTGAGTGGTACACCCAAGGAGTTCCACTAGAGCAAGTCCTTGATTTGGTTTACCGATTCCCTACACAGTGAGCATTTCATCACAGCATTCTGCCCCATTGAAAATGGTAAATATAGTTAAGATTTTAGGCTTCAGGGAGTTTCAAAACATCCACATACTTAAACTTTTATGAAATTCAGAGAGAAACTAGTGAAAATTCCTGGGTGGAACAATCCAGAACGAAGAATGGAATTTCCAATTTGTATTAATTGCTCAGGAAATGAAGGTCCAAAGAGGTCAAGTAGCTAAATTTCATACAACTAGTCGATAGTAAAGTTGAAAGTAGCTCCATAAACTTCTGTTTAATCGACTCAGCGGTGTGGCCTCCTTACATGCAAAACAGGCAGAGAAGAATGCGTTGTTATAGAGAGGGAGAGTTGGTGAAGTACCGGGTTCTGACCACAGCAAACCATGGCTGGAGTTCCCGTCTTATGATGTGGGTAGCCATGATCAGAAATGTTCTCTAAAGTAGTGAAAGAGTGTTGTTCAGATTTCAAATGCCAGAGATGTAAATACAGTTGTTGAATGTGAACAAGTAGTAAATCCCCAAAAAAGTGTGAGGAGGTACAAAAAAAAAGAAAAAGAAAAAGAAAAAAAGCTGGAAAGCACTCAGCATGCCTTGGGCATAATGTAAATCAGAATTTCATAAAAATACCAAAAACCTTCAGACTATTAATATGCATTCCTAAGCAACGCACTCTCTTGCAGTATACAGAAGATGCAAATCAACACTTTTGTGAACTGTAGTTCGATTATAAGGGCATATAACCCTTTATCTTTTAAGTATTGAAGTATCATTTTCCCAAGAAAATGGAGATTCTTTCATGAATAAATAATTAGATTACAATCAGTTTTGTATACCCTAGCCTTCTCCTGTATGTAGCAGAATACCTACATAAAGACTCTTTTAAAAATACTTGTTAAAGAAATAAGGAAATGATCATATGGCCAAGAGTAATTCAACACAGATAATTACCTGAAAAAAAAAATTTTCTGCAATGGAAGAAGACTGATGAGAGGAGAAAAGAAGACAAGTAGAGAAAGGAAAAAGAATAAAATATTTGACAAGTTTAATCAGCACAGATGTACCAAAAGAAGTCACCCACCTTAGGCATTTCTCAATAAATATGCATCAGGTGTCTACTTCACGGGAGAGAGATGTCAAATGATGTCTTTCACGAAGCCTTGGTGAATGAGGTCGGATGATAGGAGAGGTAATAAGATAGTTCGATGAAACACAAACACAGGAATCAGAACAATCTGGATTAAAATCTTGCCTTTCTATTTACTATCTCCATAACCTTAAGCTACTAATTTAAAACTTCTAAGGATCACTTTAACATTTAAAAACTGAGGATAGTACTTAAGTATGAGATTGCCGTGGGGCCTAAACAGAATAATGCACATGAAGCAGCTAGAAAAATGCCTTTATGTATAGTGAGTACTTACTACTCTCCTCTCTTCATTTCCTCATCTGGATTTATATGGACAATGGCAAGTAAATTAAAGAGAGAGCAGCAGCAACAACATGAAACAATCCTATTAAAAATGGGCAACAGACCTGAATAGACGTCTTTCCAAAGACAACATGCAAATGGCCAGCAGACATGTGAAAAGATGCTCACCATCAGGGAAATGCAAATCAAATCCCCAATGAGACATCACCTCACAGCTGTTAGGATAGCTTTTTAAAAAAGACAACAGAGAAGTGTTTGCCCATGTGGATGTGGAAACAAGTGAACTCCTGTGCCCTGTTAGAATGTAGAAAGGGACAGCTACTGTGGAAAACAGTATGGAGGTTGTAGGAGCCATTGGGCGGACCTCCCCAAGTTGGGTTACTTTGGTAAGAACCTCATTTTGAGTTAAAAGCAATAAAAACCCAGCAGCTTCAGGAAAAGCTCTTTACCTTCCCATCCCTTGCCCAACTGTACCAGGAAGAGAGCTATTAAGAGATTCCTTTTTACCTAAGGAACTTATTTACATAAGAAGGCAACCCTTGTTTTCCAAACATCTCCTTTTACCTTGTTGCTAATAGTCCTTCTCCCCTTTGTATTTTCAGACCCCTTCCTCTCTCCTTGGCTTTATAGAAGCATCATGCCCTAGAACTGTCTATGGAATTTCCGTGTCTTGGTGGATTCCCCCTGCACATGCTATTAAATTTGCTTTTCTCTTGTTAATCTGTCTCATGTCAATTTGATTCTTCAAGTCCTTAGAAGGACCTTGCAGAGAAAATTCTTCCTGCTCAAGAAGATTCTTCATGGGCCCCTGGGTGGCTCAGTGGTTTAAAGCCTCTGCCTTCGGCTCAGGTCATGATCTCAGGGTCCTGGGATCGAGCCCCACATCGGGGTCCCTGCTCGGCAGGGAGCCTGCTTCCCCCCCTCTCTCTGCCTGCCTCTCTGCCTACTTGTAATCTCTCACTCTGCCAAATAAATAAATAAAATCTTTAAAAACAAACAAAAAAGGTTCTTCAAAAAATTAAACATGGAACTACCATATGATCCAGTAGTCCCACTTTAGACACCTATGCGAAGGAATTGAAATCAGTTTCTTGAAGAGATATTTGCACTTTCGTGTTTATTGCAGTATTAATATGGAAACAACCTAAGTGTCTATCTGTCAATGAAGAAAGAAAATGTGATAGATAGATAGATATGAATATTATTCATCCATAAGAAACAAGGGTATCCTGCTATTTGCAATAGTATGGTTGAAACTGGGAGATGATTATATTAAGTGAAAAAAGCCAGACAGAGAAGGACAAATACTGGATGGTGTCACTTATACATGGAATCTAAAAAAGTAAAATGTCAAACTCAGAAACAGAAAACAGAATGGTGGTGGTGGTTTCAGGAGCTAGGTTTGAGGGAAATGGACAGATGTTGGTCAAATGGCTCAAACTTTTAGTTATCGGATAAATAAGTTCTGGGAATATAATGCACAGCATGGTAACTATAGTTAATAATACCCTATTGTATACTTGACATTTGCAAAGAGACTGTATCTAAAAGTATTATCACCACACACACACACAGATGGGATAACTGCGTGGGGTGATGGATGGGTTAATTAACTTGATTGTGATAATCATTTCATAATGTAAATCCATATCAAACTGTTGTGTTATATACCTTAAATCTATATTACTTTATTTGTCAATTATACTTCAGTAAAGCTGAGGAAAGAAAGAAAGGAGACACATGGCTACCATGTGTCCCAAATAGAATAATTGACTGAGAAGTGAATCCAGTGGGCTTAGATATTCTATACTGTGCTTCTCTCTCAGTTCTCTTGCTCATAGAAGATAGTTGGTAACTACAAGGAAAGTGAATATTCCCAGGATGGCATAGCCCTTGATGAGGTAGACTGTCACTGCCCCAATGGAGGCGATGCCAAGCACAGCCTAAAGTGTTACTAACCAGTGTGTTCTCACCAGACAATTGGGATCTGATTTTCAGCTCACTCCCACCCAGCTGCTGACAGCAGGTAAGTGGGGCTTGGTAGAGATGGGCTAAGTAGTCATGCATCCTGTTTGCTGTTTTCCCTAGGCATTTGCTAGGCTACATTGCCCAGCCTCCCTTGAAGTTAAATATGGCTACACAAATGAGTTCTGACTTACCTATTTTTAACTAATGGAGTATGAGCAGAAGTGGTTGAGGCCCTCCAGCCCCACAAAGGCTTTCTCATATCTCCATGTTCTTTCTCCTTTGGCCAACTGATGCACATGGACATGGTGACTTTTAAAACCATGAAAAGAAGGAGACTTGATCCTGAACTATTGAAAAGACAGCTCCCAAATAGTCTGGGCATGATCAAGAAATGGTAGCTAGCTATGACCCGACACAGATTTAGGAGGCAAATATATTCCCTGGTCATTACTTGAAGGTGTATATGGCTGAACAAGCTATCTGAGCAGATAAGAACTGGCTCCTCTGATGAATTTGAGCAGGAAGATGAAGGGACACTTTCTTGCTTTGGGCTCTCATCAGTGTGCACATTGATAGGACAAACAGTGAGCAACAACAACAGAATGATTTAAAGATGTCAAAAGAATTTCCAGTCTCTACATACCCCCTCAGTTCCTACCCAGTAGACTTTTAACTTCCCATGCTGAGGCTGTAAGAGAAGGAGATAAATATCACAACAAAAATGCCCTTGCATTTTCTTCCCTGTATTTGGTAGGCACCAAATGCATACTTATTGAGTTAAAAAGATGGATTAGAATGACTCTCCCTAAGCTGTTTCAATTTGTCTATCTCCTGAAATAGAAAGCAAAACTACTTTTATTTGCAAATGAATACAGAGTTGCTGACATCGGTGACATCTGGGAATAATAAAATTTATGTGGTGAGTGATTAACACCACGGGACTTTCCACGTGGGGCAAGGTTTCATGGGCAGCTCCAATGGTTCTCCCTATCCAAGAGACATCTGGTTGTAAGAGAGGAAAAATAATTTTCCCTTTACCCTTCTAGGTTGTTGGCTGAGACCCCCATTAATAAAAAACAGATTAATAGGAGAAAAACAGAAATTTAATAACAGGTATACCTCCTGTATGCATGGGAGAGACCAGGAATACTGCGTAACTCTCTAAAAGGGCTCAAACCACCAGCCTTAAATACCATCTCCAGCTAAAGACCAAAGGAGATGCGCTATGGGAGTTATAGGAGGCTATCAGGACAAGCACAGCAAACAAGGGTAAGGTTGTCATGCAGATTTAGGTCCTTGCCTTTCCCATTGATTTCTTAGAGATTTAGTCATTTTTCTCTTCTTGGTACAGACAGGGTGATACCCTTACAAATGAATATTTCCTTTGTAGATGTAAAGGTATCTTATAAAAAGGTAACTTCAACTCAATAGTCAGAGCTTTTCTTTATCTGCTGTTGCCTAAAAATAATCAGTCTAACATGATCTGTCTGCCAGGGGCATATTTTGGAGTGCCATATTCTGTTCCCCTTTGAGGTGCAAAGAAGATAAATCTCAAAAGTAGGATGCTCAAGGAATACATTGCCAATGGAGAGAGTTGCTAACAGTGAAGGTGAATTCCTTCTTTAAAATGTGCTTCCAAATGGGCCTGCCAGCCCAGTGCTGGTCGTGATAAACAAATTAAACCCAATCCAATAAGCCCCGCATTTGGATAGCACAATACTGAATTCAGGCCCTAATGTATCAATTAATGCTATTAATAATATTGCACATAATTTGTACTGAAAGCAAAGAAAATGATAAAGCAATTTCATTAGGAATGTGTCGTAGACAAAATTCTTTGATCTTGCATTCTAAATCCAGGGCTTTAGAATTTAAATATATTTACTTCCCAATTCTATAAAATGAATGAGAACATTCTAGCAAATGATAACATGGGATTGATGAACTTATAAATATCAGGTTTTCAGTCTACTTGGAAGAAAAATAGTACAAATGCTAAGGTATGGCTATGCAAAGAGAATAATGAATGCTTTACTTCCAGATACTTATTTATGGAGTAGGAAACACTGTTGCTTTTTTTCTGTATTATTTCTAGTTAGAGTAAGTTTACCAACACACGAAATGCAATAGGTCACTCTTCAAAATTGACTCGTTTCCCCTTTAGCAACAAGTCTTTGAACTAAGGAAATTCTATAAGCTGCTCAATGTGTTCTGAGAACCAATTCTAGAATGATTCGGTTGGAAGCACAGATGTAAAAGATTCAAACACTGAACTGAATCCAAAAATATTGCACCAGTCATTTCCTTTTTGCCAGATTCAGCTGACCACTTTTGCTCCTTCTCAGAACCTGTGACGAGCTCTGACTGTAATATGTAAGGAGGAGGGTCCATAGTTATCTTCCTGACACCAAATTACACCAAATGCCCTGAAGTTTCATGGTTACACACTGTGGGCAAGGATGGATAGCTTCTATAGCATTCGACCGTCAGCCCGGTGGGCTCTCTCCTTGCATCTCCAGCTGCCTCCTGCCCTGCCTCTGAGATCTCATCTGTCTTCCCTGTTCTCCGGGTGTCAAGTTGTGGTTTCCAGATAGACCCGATTTTCTCTTCTACACCTTTGTACTGGCTCTTACCACCACTCACATAGAATGCCCTTTCTTTTCCTCTATTTTGTCAATTCCTATTAGTCCTTGAAAATTCCCCAAAATGCCTTCTCAGGGAAACCTTTGAGCAAATGGTATAGAAGTTTATCTCCCGCCGTAATTCTGTCACAGCACCAATCACAACGTGTAGTAATTACTTACTAGTGTGACTGTAAACTCCTAAGGTACCAATGGGGCTCATTTAAATCTCTTTGAGTGAATTAATGAATGATGGCAGAAAGCCAAATTTCAAATTAGTATCATCATAAACTCCATGATAAATTGAAGTGAAATTGCTGGATTAAAATATGCCTCTTTTACAGGTCTGTGAACCCTGGAAGGATACGCACCAAGTCCAACACCCAGAATATAGGGTGTACAAGTGCTCCATGAAGGAATGTAATCACATATTTTATTAGATGTAACATCATTAGCATTACCAACAGTATGTAGAAGCTGAGCCCATTCTCCCCACACCATGCCCTGCCCCAATGTCTGGGACATTAATACATCAGTTCTGCTCAATATTGCATTCCATTTTCCCTTTGATAAGTACACATCTACAAATCTTATACTAGAGAGTGTGGTTGATTTTTGATGTTCTACCTTCATTAAAATCTTCTAGAATCAGAAATGCATAAGCATTCTTACTTACGAAGTAGAATTAGGAAATTTTGCATCATGCTAATTTTTATGCAGTTATTGAACACATTCATCCATTTATCTGACCCATTTTTGTCAAGTGTTCAGTGCACTATACTAACCTGTGCAGGACCAAAATTATAAATAAGACACATAGTGTTTTTTTTATCATGGAATTTATATGTCAAAACACATGTGCAGTGGTTTCAGAATTGTTGATCCATTGGGAAAGAAACTTATCAACTAGAGTAGAGTTCTTATGTACAGTTCCTTTGCCTTAGCTTTTTACAGACTCTACTCATTCCCAAAGTTACTTACTTAGTCAGTACCTTCTCCTCTCCCTTTTTAGAGATATTGTTTCATACATTTCTTTGTTTTTGTACATTTCTAATACAGTTAGAGTCATCATGACATTCCATGTTTCATCCTGAAATCTCCTGATCTTTTGAATGATTTTTTTAAATTAGTGTACCTTACAGTTCTTTCTTTTTGTGGTAAAGTTCTGCAAGTTTTGACAAATACATTGTCATGTGTTGGCCATTTCAATATCACACAAGGTAGTTTCAGCACTTTAAAATATCTCCTGTGCTTTACCGGATCAACCCACCTACCCAAAAGCCCCTGGAAACTCGTCATCTGTATCATCCTTACTGTTTTGCCTTTTCCAGGATATCATATAAATAGAATTATACAGCCTTTTCAGACTGGTTTCTTTCATTTGCAATATGCATTTGCAATTCATCCAGTGTTCCAGTTTGCTTATATAACCATATATTAAAGGATATTTTGGTTGCTGCTGGTTCTGAGCAATTATGAATGAAGTTGTTATAAACATTTGCAGGCATGCTTTTGTGTGGACATAAGTTTTCAAATAAGTTAGTTAAGTACTTAGGGGCAGGAATGCTGGATAAGACAATATTTAGCTTTGTTAAAAATTTTCAGACTCTCTTTCAATATGGTTCTACCCCTTTGCATTCCCACAAGCCATGCATGAAACTTTCTTTTCCTCTGTATCCTTGCCACCAATTGTGGCAAGGGGATGAAGAGTTAGCTCTTCTAATAGGGGTATAATGTTGTCTTTCTCAATGTCAAGTGATATCATTTCTCAAATGCGTTTCTCAAATGGCAAACGATGGTAAATATCATTTCATATGCTTTTTTACCATCTGTATATCTTTTTTGGTGAGGTATTAGCTGTTCAGATCTTTTTTGTTTTCTAGTTGTTGAGTTTTATAAGTTCTTTGTTTATTTTGGATACAAGTCCTTCATCAGATATGAGTTTTCCAGATGTTTCTAATTTAAAAGTCCAATTTACCAATTTTTTTCCTTCATGGAGAGCACTTGTTGTATCATATGTTAAAAACTCATCATCAAACCTGAGATGACATAAATTTTCTTCCATGATTCCTTCTACAAGTCTTATAGTTTTGCATTTTACATATAAGTCTGTGATATATTTTTATTTAAGTTTTGAAGAGTGCAAGGGCTGTATCTAGGTTCCCTTATGTATATATGGACACCTAATTGTTACAGCACCATTTGCTGAAAATACTATCCTTTCTCCTTTCTCTAGTGAATTTTTTTTTACTCCTTTGTCAAAGATCATTAGACAATGTTTCATAGTTATTTATGGGCTCTCCATTGATCTATGGGTCTATTCTTTCAATAGCAAACTTTCTTGATTAATGTTGGTTTATAGTAAGCCTTGAAGCTAGGTAGTGTAAGTCCTCCAACTTTAGTTTCCTTCAGATTGTGTTGGCTATTCTGTGCTTTTTCCTCTTGATATAAACTTTATAGAGTCAGCTTGTTGATATCTAAATAGGTTGCTAATATTTTTATTGAAATTGCATTGAGCACACAGATCAAATTGGGAAAAATTAACATCTTAACAATATTGAGTCTTCCAACTCATGAACATGGAATATCTTTCCATTTATCTGGACCTTTCTCACTCCTGTCATCAGTGTTTTGTAGTTTCCTCATACAGATCTTGTGTGTATTTTCTTAGATTTATACCAAAGTATCCCATTCTTTTAGTGCTATTATAAATAGTATATTTTAAAATTCCTGTTGTTTATTGCTGGCATATAGGAAATCAATTGCCTATGTATAATAACCTTTTTTATCCTGCAGCCTTCCTGTATTCACTAATTCCAAGAATCTCTTATAGATTCTTGGGGATTTCTTTTGCATAGACAATCTTGCTATCTGTCAATAAAGATAGTTTTATTTCTTCCTTTCCATTTTGTATACATCTTATTTGTTTTCTTACTGTAGTGGGTAGGGCTTCCAGTGCAATGTTGTTTAGGAATGGTGAGAGAGCACATCCTTGCCATCCGTTTACTTTACCCTGGGGGAAACCATTTCACTATGAAGTAGTATGTTAGCTATAGGTTTTTGGTAGATGTCTTTTTCAAGCTGAGAAAGTTTCGCTTTATTTCTAGTTTGCTGAGAGTTTATAATCATTGAAATGTGTTGGATTTTATCAAATGCTTTTTTAGCAGCAATTGATGTAATCATATGATTTTTTCCTCTTTAGTCTCTTGATATGGTAGATTACATTGATTGATGTTCATATGTTGAACCAATCTCATATATCTGGAATAAATTCTAATTGATCACAGTATATAAGTTTTTTACATTACTGGATTCAACTTGCTAATATTTTATTAAGGGTTTTCATCTATGCTTATGAGAGATATTAGTCTATTTTCATGGTTAGCTTGGCTGGAGGTATATCAGGCATTTATCAGAACTTTTTAAAAAATCATATATAAAAAATCTTTTCAAAGAATCAATTTCTGCTTTCTTTGGTTTTCTTTATTATTTTTCTGTTTTCAATTTCATTTATTTCTTTAATTTTATTATATCCTTCTTCTACTTGCTTTCAGCCTAAATGACTCTTCTTCCTCTAGTTTTCTCAGGTAAGAGCTAAGGTTATTATTGATTTTTTAAGTCTTCTTTTATTCTATAAATATTTAATGCCTCCCTCTAAATCTCTATTTATTTATCTCTATATTTTCTCTTCATTTTTCTCTATTCTATATTTCTATTTTCTATTTAATATCTATATTATATTATATATATATTATTTTATATATATTTTATATAGATATAGATATATCTATTTTATTTCTATATTTTATCTCTATATTATCTCTATTAAATATTAAATATTGAAGTTTCCGTCTAAGTACTGCTATTACTGCTGCATTCACAAATTTTGTTGATTTGTATCCATTTTTATTTAGTTAAAAATATTTTTAAATTTCTCTTGAGACTACTTCTTTGATCCATGGGTTATTTAGAAGTGTGCTTTTAAAATTTTTAGATGTTTAGGGGTTTCTATCTTTTTGTTATTAATTTCTAGTTTAATTCCATTGTAGTATGAGAATATATTTTGTATAATCTTGCATTTTATTAATGTTATTAAGGAGTACTGAGCCCCAGAATATGGCCTATCTAGGTGAATGTTCCCATGTGAGCTTGAGAAGAATGTGTTTTATGCTGCTTTGGGTGGAGGCATATAAATGTCAATTAGATCAAGGGATTGATCATCTCCATCTTTCCTAATTTTTCTGCATGTCTGATCTGTAAGTTATTGAAGGAGGAGAGTTGGAGTCTCCAACTTTAAGAGTGCCTTTGTCTCTTTCCTCTAGTAGTTTTTGTTAGCTGTGTTCAGGTTTAAGATGCTATGTCTTCTTGGAAAATTAACACCTTAATTACTAAGTAATCTCCTCCTTTAACCCTGATCATCTGAAGTCTGCTTTGTTGGCAATTAGCATAGCTACTCCAGCTTCCTTTTAACTGGTGTTGACTTGATATATCTTTGTCCTTGTCTTTACATTTACCTAAGTCTTTTTTAATTTAAAGTCAGTGGGTCTTGGTTTTTTTGTTTTGTTTTTTTTGTAATTTACTCTGGCAGTCTTTGTCTTGTAATTGGTATATTTAGACCATTCACATTTAAAGTGGTTATTAATACAGTTGGATTAATAACCTGTCATGTTCATATCTTTCTACATGTTTTATTTGTTCTTTGTTTTTTTTTCCCCTCTTTCTCGGTCTTCCCTGGTTTAACTCAGCATTTTATATGACTCCATCATATTTCCTTTCTTGATATTAAATATACTTATTGAAAGAATTTAGTGATTGCTCTAGAGTTTACAATTCAGCGTTTTTTCTAATCAAAGTCCACCTTCAAATAGCACCACACTATTTCATGTGTAGAGACAGTGACTTGTCACAGACTCTTCCAATTCTCCATTCCTATCCCTTTCAACATCCATTTCCCTTATCCATGTGCTATAGTCACACAATACCTTGTTACTATTATAACCTTAAGCAATTATCTTTCAGTTTTATTCAGAATAAAAAAGGTGACATTTTATTTTGCCTTTATTTATCCTTTCTCTCTGCTCTTCTTTTATTCATCTAGATCCAAGTTTCTTACCTAAGTTATTTCCTTTTGCCCAAAGAACTTGACTTTATGTTCAATGTTACATCTCCACAAAGTCTATTAGAGGAACTGGCATTTTGCTAGTGCTCCATAATTATTTTGTAACTACTGCACAAATCTGTTAAGTGAGGAAAATGTGTCGCCACATGATGTTATTATCTATTTACAACTATCTTTATCTCTCTACATCCAACAGACTCAAATTTCCACAAAATAAGAACATATATCTGTATATCTAAATCACAATGTCAGGTACAGTGTCTAACACAATTCAGTAAGTATCTGTTGAACTGAATTATTGCTGCAGTAGGAATACTAATACATTTATATATGCAAACAGCCTTCTTAATAGTATACTCTTAATTATGACTATGCATTGTAACTATTACATTAATATATCATTAATATAGTTTTAAATTGCTGAATGGCCCTCATGGAAAATAAAGAGTTTGGGGTATTTGCCTCTAGTTGGGGACTTGGACTGGAAACTAAGAGTAAGCATGATGAGTAATAATTCTTTACATTTGCCTATTATTTATAATTTTGTGAATGGTTTAGCATACGTGATCCCCTTAAGGTCCCACAGAAGCCATTTGCTCTTTCTTTCTCTCACAAGTATGTTTTATTAGATGATTTACTTCTTTTCCTCTATAAATTTCAGCCTTTATTGCCACATTGGAAAAAAAAATAAGAAGTTGAGCCTATGCCGAAGACTCATGATTTCATAGTAACTAGGGAACCCTTATTACAATAACAACAACCCTTAATACACTATTAGCCCCACATACTATCCCTCCAAACATTAGAAATGATATGAATAGTTAAAGATATCCTTTAAAATATTTAAAAATTACAACTGAATTGCAAAAATTTTGATTAAAAAATTGTTACCTATTGCATGAGAATGTTACAAGAGATTTGATATTCCCTGCAGGGCTCATCTGTCTCTTGGTTCTCTGTGGAGTAAAAAACACTATCCAGGGTGCCTGGGTGGCTAAGTGGGTTAAAGCCTCTACCTTCGGCTCAGGTCATGATCTCAGGGTCCTGGGATCGAGGACTGCATCGGGCTTCCTGCTCGGCGGGGAGCCTGCTTCCTCCTATCTCTCTGCCTGCCTCTCTCCCTGCTTGTGATCTGATCTCTCTCTCTGTGTCAAATAAATAAATAAAATCTTTAAAAAAAAACCAAAAACACTATCCATGAACAAATTTAATGATGATTTAAATAAGTGCCAACAAAGCTAGCATTAAAATTTATCTTAATATATATATCTATATATATTTATTTTATATTTATACATTTTAATATATTTAGTATATTTTATACAATAATATATATTGTAGCCATTTCTAAATAATCACCATGACCTAGAAATAATAATTACCCTTTTAAGTTCCTCAAGAAAGTTTATCTTCTTCAAAATGAACAATTGAAAAACAAAACAAAACAAAAAACAAATAAAATTGGTACTAAAGGACACTGTGCTTTGTTTTTTCTAATCTAGTAACTTAGGTGTCATTGTAAGTCCAGAGCTTCTTGAAGGTTGAAGATTGTGCTTCTTTGGATGGCAGGGTTATCCCTGGTGGTACCCCTAGATCCAGCCAAACTTAGGCTGAATTAATCACCTTCTTTCTAAAATACAAACAAGCAAAGAGATTTTTACTTTGTTATAGCCCTGAAGCATATTAATGATGCTTCAGTATTGAAAATAGTGAACACTGATGATAACAGTCAAGAATAACCCAAAAATTAAAGGGAGATTTTAAAAGGTAACTAATCCTATGGTCAATATCCTTCTAATATGTTAACTAGAAGGAGAAAAAAAATCTCGAGTAAACCCAAGAGATGATTGCAAATGAGGAGATTACATACCCAAGACTAGAAAGTTAAAAACAGAAAAATTGCAGATGGATCTTGAGAGTTTAAGATGTAAAGAAAAATAAAATGAATGAGATTTAATTTAGATAGACAAAATGCCTTTATTTAAGAAGAATAATGCCAACGGGATTTATAAATCAAGTGAATACCAATTAGAAGCCAAAAGAAGAGAAAACCACAGCAAAGTAGGGTTTTAATGTCAAAGGATATAACTAAAGATTTATAATTTGGAAGAATTCCACTTTTTTTGAATAATAGAGTAGACAGTTTTTAAAGCATGTTTTTATTCTTTATGTACAAGGTAAAACATTAACATTTGAAAGGAGTACACTAACCTACTATACTCACTCAGGACCCAGAATAATTCAGTTTAGTTCAATAAATATGCATTACAGGTTATTAAGTGCCAGGCATTGGGTTAGACTCCAGAGGTTAAAGATTAATAAAATATGTTCTCTATCCTTGATGAGTTTAGAGTCTAGTTAGGAAAACTGAAAGATAATCAGATAATCCCAATAGATTATTATAAATAGTAATTATATACACTAAGTGACATCAGAGTTCAGAGGATGTAATAAAGATAGGGCAACAATGATTATAAATGTTAGGTTGATTCACTTGGATCAAATATACTACCTTAGTATTTTCAAGGGTTCTCTTAATTCCAGGCTTTATAAAACAAAGATTGTTGAGAAGAGCTATGAATAAACAGCAAGCAAAAATCTATAAGTGAAATGTAAACAAAGGTTAACCACTGAGATACTGTAACTAGGAACAGACAACAAAATTCACTAATTGTTTTCTCTTGCAGGAGTACAAAGTCTGTTTTAAATTGCTAGTTACATGGAAGTATGAAAGAGCCAATGAAGGAAATTCCTGAATTGCTTCCTTTAAGTGTGAATTTAGGACTTCTGCATATGACTAAGATGAAATAATTAAGACTACATTTACCCCCAACTGAGAACAACTTAAAAATGGACCGGACATAGGAGATAACAGTTTTCAAGGCACTGGATCCAAGCAGTGAAGGACAGTGATCTGTAAGAGACTGGAAACAAGCAAAGTGAGCATTATGGCTGCTCTGGCTGGCTGCCTTCATGTTCCCTAGGTGAGCAGGAAACCCAGGGAGATCCTGGTTGTCTCCTTGAGTTAGGGAGACTATCTAGGGCATATTTCACAATGATTACCCTTCTCCTCCTCCTGCTAGAGCCACGAGCGTAGATGGTCATCATGAAAACCTAGTGGGGTTCCTGGGTTTCTAGAGGTGAAGCTCTCAAAAATGAGGGTTCCCTCCCCACATTCTAAAGGCTGTCTCACCCTCAAGCTAATATACAGTTAGCCTCTAGCAGTTTGTCAAAATTGTCATTTAATTGCTCCTTTCATTATATGACTACAGTGGCTTCTGCTATCAACATACAGATCTCCACTGGGGTGATCTGGATTCACATGGCACCCCAGGTTTCCACAAGACAGTTTGTCCAGAGACCTTAATTCTCTGCTGGGTCTGAGAAACATCCTCAATTTTCGGTTTGTTCAGCTTTTTCTTGTGTTAAGTATAGGACAGATAGTCCCGAGCTCTCTAATTATCAGAGCTGATATCAGAAGTCAGGAATTAATGTATTAAAAATAAAATTTATAAAAT
Source organism: Ailurus styani (assembly GCA_002007465.1). Classification (NCBI taxonomy): domain Eukaryota; kingdom Metazoa; phylum Chordata; class Mammalia; order Carnivora; family Ailuridae; genus Ailurus; species Ailurus styani. The sequence continues at coordinate 1,880,433 of LNAC01000414.1, read as the reverse complement.
CATAAAAGATATGAAATATTTAGGGACAGACTTGACAATTTATAACATTACATACTAATAACAATAAAACATTACTATATGAAATTAAAGAACCCTAAAATATTAAAAGAGATATACTCAGATGTCAGAAGGTGCAATATTATTTAGATTTCACTTCTCAACAAATTGATCCATAGATTCAATGCAATTACAATAAAAAACCCAGAAGTGTTTCTTTTAATAGAAATTGACAAGCTGATTTTAAAATTCATAAGGTAATACTCATAACTTAGAATAGTCAAAACAACTTTGAAAATGAACGGAGTTGGAGGAATACTACTACTTAATTTCAAGACATATTTCAAAGCTACAGTAATCAAGATACTGTGCTGCTGGTGTCAAGACAGAATGGGAGCTCAGGGAACACAACATGAGGGATGGCAAAGAGCCTAGAAATAGACCCAGATATGTGGGGACAACTGATTTTTGACAACTATGTAAAGGCAATTCAGTGAGGAGAGAATAGTCGCTCAACAAAAATTTTGGAATCATTGAATATCTTTGTGCAAAATAAAACAAACAAACAAAACCCCTAAATTTAAAACCAAAAACTAAAAACCACTAGGAGATAAGATTTGTGACTTTAAGTTAAACAAAGCCTTCTTAGATAAGACACATAAACCTTAATAATTTTTTTGATTTAGTTAGGAAAATTATCCCTGAACTTAGTGCCACCCTGTGAAACTCCTTTTAAAATACCTTGTGAAGAACATATTAATACATTGTATATGGTTACAAAGGAAAATAAAATTAATCACTGGTTTTAAATATTTCATAACTTATAAAAAAGCCATACATGGATGTAAACACAAACTCAGACACAAACAAGCATAGCTTTCAGAAAGATGCACAGTCTGCTAGCTCAAATGGCTACTGGAAAACAGACTTAGCATGATTTTGATAGAACATTATGAATTGATTTTTTGTTTTACTTTTTATTTGAATGCTGTAACTTTCAGATAAAAAGAGAGAGAGCAACACAGAGAGTAGCTCCTTTGCCTTAGGTGATATTCGTGGTTTTTTTTAGAAGTATGATACGCTGGTCTTTTGATTTGTCAATTAACTATAGGCTATGATATTCTAGTTAATAAATTGAACATTAATATGGGTGTTGCTGTGAAAATATGTTATAACTGCAGTTGATGTTTATTGATTTTAAGCGAGGCAGATTATTTTAAATAAGCTGGGTGGGCCTGACTAAATCAGTTGAAAGCCATAGGAGCTGTACTGAGGTTTCCCTGAAGAAGAACAAATTTCACTTGTGGATCTCAGCGTCAGCCCATACCTGGATTCCAGCTCATCCTTCCTGACTACCTGCACTATAGGCTTCGGACTTACCTAGCCAACCCCGGCAATAGCATAAACCAATTCCCTGCAATAATTTTTTCTGAAAAAAAAATGCTTTTTTGTATTGTGGTAAAGTATATATAATATAAAATATCATTGTAACTCTTTTTAGTATACATTTCAGTGGCATCAAGCACATTCACAATGTTGTGTAACCATCACCACCATCCCTCTCCAGAACTTTCCTCATGCCAAACAGAAACTGTGTATCTGTTAAACACTAACTCCCCACTAACCCCCCCACTCTCAGCCCCGGCTACCTCTGTTCTACATTCTCCTCTATGAAGTTTGGCTATTCTAGATATTACATATAAGTGCAATTGAGCAGTATTTGTCCTTTGGTGTCTGGCTTATTTCACTTAGCATAATGTGATAAATCTCTTAATATGTATTTCCTACTAGTTTCAGTTCTCAGGTAGAACCGTAACTGATACCTATACAATATTCATAAATAGACTAATTTGTTCAAGACACAGTTTTCCCTGACCAGCCCAGCCCATAACACTGTGTCTAGGCAGAATCAACAGCTCCTTCTTTGCCTTATACATATTCTTATATAGCAGTTATTGGTTTGCATATTTCTCTTCCCCATTTGATTGTGAGCTTTTTAATCTCATTCATCCTTACTCTTCCAGCACCTAACAAATTCTTACCGAAAATTAACTAATTGATATAAATTTTTATATTAAGTAAATGACTCATCACATCAATATCATCTCTCTCTCATGGGGGATTTGACTTTTATTTTTCACGAAGACTTGTCTTTGTATGCAGCCTCCAAGATAATTGTTTCTTTCTATTTGGGACCATCATAATCTCAGTTTAAAAAGATCACTCAAAATTCAAATCATCTATGCTACTTGGCTACAGTTACTTAGCAGTTCTGAACTAAAGCACACAGTGTTCTCAAAACACCTGTGTTAGCATTCACTCCAAATATACACACAACCCCACACATTGCCAAGGACTTGCTACAACATAGATTCTAGAACATTCCTGTACTGATTCCAGGTCACTATGTAATTCTTACTTTGCTAATGGTAAATTTTGCCTTTGAACTTTGCCACAACAACTCCATCTGAAGTCTTCAAAAACATGTAGACAGTAGTTTGGGAAAATGGAATAGCCCAGAGGCATTTTGTACCACCCAATAAACATGCCTCTTTTTGGACTTTTTGTGTAACATTTGGAAGATGGCAAATAAGAAGCCACAACGCAGGAGCTAAACAACAGCTTCAGTTGCTGGATCTGTGACTGCCTGTCGGGAAATGCTTGTGCTCCTTAGTCCCGCCACAGAGGAAATAGTCCAGCTCGTTTATTAATTTAAACTAGAAAACCTTTGACACAGGGCCTAGACAATCTGACTCATCAGGTTAATGTCTAGAGAAAACTAGGAGGAAAATTTTATTTGTAATTAATTTGCTTTTCTGTGCCTGTTATTGAGAACAAATAATGAGGAAATTCTAAGTCTTTACTCCATGGCCTCATGGCATTGCAAAGAAAAACAACAGCAATAGAAACCTTTTATACTTCATTTCCATTTCTCTTTTGCTCAGACATAATTCTTCCCATGCGTGTTTGTGGGCACGTGTGTGTGTGTTGTGTGTGTGTTGTTGCTGTGGTTTTACTGAATTGAGACACTCTTAAAAATTCTCTGAAGTGAATAGCCACGTGGAAATCAATAGGAATTTTTTACGTTGTATTTCAAAAAGTAAAAATCCAGCAGAGTATATTTCTTGCAGAGCTTATCTAAGAAAAGTTGGTCAGATCTCCCTTTGTCATCAATGTCGTATGTGAAGATCTCTACATTACTGTAACTGCCCTACCAGCACTTAACAGAAAAAATAACCAGAGTCAAAAGCACAGAGTATCTCAAAAGGATGTCCACAAAAATTGTGTTACTTTTTACATGTAAATTTTGTCCTATTGCCATTCAAAATAATTCACAGTTTTATTGATTTAAACTCATTCTAACTCACCATTAAAAAATGATGCCATTTTCATTTTTTCCAGTTACAGTAATGATAGTTGTCCTATGGAGACTCATCTGATTTCTATCCTTTCTTTTCTTCTCTCTCTTTCACTCTGTTTTTTGTTTGTTTGTGTTTGGTCTATGAAAATCTCCCAATAAGTCATGTTTACATTTTGGGGTTTTATGGTTGTTGTTTGGAGGATTTTTTTTTTTGATATCACAATAGGGATTTATTTTTGTTGACATCAGGAAAAGATTCATAGATATCTACAATCTAAAGTTGATGATGTTTAAGTGACCAAGTCCTTATTCTCCTGAGTGCTGTGTAATTCTTAAAATTTTCAGAGAGGCTAATTGTGCGTCCTGAATGTCCTAACATTTATGTTATGATTTATGAACCAGAAATGTAAAATTACGTTTTTACTTTAAAGGGTGTGCATTGACAGCTTGTCAGTATTTGAACCGAGAAAAGGTAGAACTGTCCAGTTACCACACCCACCAGCCCACCAAGAAGCCAGGACAGTTTGGCATCACTGTGTTTGGCCATTAGTGGACAGGGCCATTATGTTCTTTGGTGAACTGAAGAAAAATTGGTAAGATCTCCATCCTCTGGGACCTTATCAGTTCAAGTCCGAAAGCCATATATCAAAAGTGGTGGGTGCCTTCAAATACTTCATTATCAAAGAATGACTTTGGAACACAGACTAAACCAACTTGCTGCTGAATTCCTATCTGTACCCTTCTATTTAAATAGGTCTCACGGTGATAACAGTGACGACAAATAGCAACAATTTGCCCTTTCTGATGTCATTTCTTTTTATTTTTTATCTTTCTCTTCTCCGATCTTTCTCCCCTTGGCCCAGCCATTTCCATAGCATGCGCGCACACACACACGAACACTTCTTTTTTAGCTCATTCTCCCACAGTCGTTGTGATAAACACATACCAAGTATCTCCAGTGGACACAACACTTTACTGAACACTACAGATACATAACTGAAAATAGAGAGGATTTCACCCTGGACTTTAAAAAGTTGGCTCATAACTAAAGATTCCAGTTAAAAATCACTAATAGGAGCTGAGGCAACAGGATATATTCCCAGCACCAGTCAACCTCATGCTAGCATGCCTGGTGGTCAAAGCACCGTGATGGACAAATAACTGTAAGAACTCAGTGGGGGAGAAAGTCCCCTCTACTTGATAAGCTGTTATCCTCCTTCACTCATTATGTAACAGGCATTGAACTTGATCCTATAAATATGCCAAGAAGAAAAGTCCTCAACAAGCTTACCAACCCATTGTTTCATAATAATTAGAACTAAATTTCCATCTGATTGATAAGTCCTTGCTGACCAGATATCACAGCAAGTATTTCTGTGGGCCAGTGACTAACAATGTCCTGAACACATAGAAGGTGTACAACATGCTACACTGAATGAAATTTGAATAACCATGCCGTCTTCCAATCATTTCACTTGTCATAAATTTGGCATGGTTATTTCTACGTGAAGATGTGCGTATGCACACACATACACGCACATACGCATGTCCACAGATGTGTTTAAAAAATAAATTGCATGTATTTGAAAAAGGTAAGGGGATTGGGTATTTATAACATGCATCATATATAATATAGTTGGAGAAGACCTCATTGAAAATGTGAGTTGTGAGCAATAGTTTAAAATGATGGATTGGCCACAGTCTCCTAGAGAGGATGAGGGAAACGGTTCCAGGTACTTCTTCTTCATTTCCTTCTTTATCAGTGGAGTTTTTCAATCAACCTAATCTAGCAGAGCATTTCTCCTAGGCTACTGAGAGATATTTGCAGGAAACAACTTTCCCCTCACTTAAAGAAATAGGTTTAACTCCTTCATTCCTAACATTCTGAAATGTGGGGGGAAAGTGAGTTTTCCATAAGGTATTTAAAGGAGGAAAGAGAGATGAATCTATGTGGAAAATTCGATGAAGGAGTGGAAAATTGCATCTGCCATGTAAGTCCTACTACATATAGATATATTCCTCCATGAAAAACTGGAAATTTCATTTACAAATGGTACCTGCAAAGTCAGCAGCAATTCTTTAACAATGTCTTTCCTGCTGCTGACATCATATTTTTTTTACTCCAATAATAAAGATAATTTGGACCCATTCTCCCTTTCATTTAATGCTATTCCTCTCCTTACTGCATTTCCCCCACTGCTCTTCCCACACGAGAGGTGACTGCTTTACTTGTAGAATATGATGAATCACTTCCACGAGAAATACGTGGCATCTGGCGAAGGCTCTTTCTAGCATATAAATTAAGCTTGAGTGACAGCTTGGTCCAAAATTGCCTTTGAAAGTGGTCCCTGTGTGGCAGGTGCAATCAAGTATTATCACTGTATCGGCAGGAGACTTTTCCACACTAGCTGACGTCTCTAACCTTTATTAGAAAGAAGTGGGTCACTCCTGTGCCCCCTGAAAATAATTGATGGGATGAAAAGAGAGATCTGTGTGAGGAAAAGGGAAAGATGTATTTAACAACTCGGCAAGAAGGAGGAATACTCAGAAAAAGGAGTGCTGGTAACAGTAAATGATTCTGCAACAAATACTTACAAGGCTGGGAAATCCTAACCCAAGAAAGAAGCAAAATAAAGTGTAACCATTCGATCTTTTGAGACTACCAGGCAAATATGTTTCCCAGTTAAAAAAAAAAAAATCCCACAGTAGAACGAAAAGATACTAGACAAAAGGTACTTTGCATCTCTAATTGGTGTGATTTTTTTCTGAGTTGGAAGGTTTCTTTTTTTCCTTCAGTTTCTGTCTCATGGAAAAGGTAGAGTCCAAATTCTCAAGATTTCAGTTTTGGAAATATCTTCACTTGGTTTCTTTCATGCTTTTTACACATTTGTTGGTGGCAGGAATAATGCCCTCTCCACCAGGAAATCGAATGTATTTCATGGAGAGGCTAGCAACGGAACAAAAACACCAAACAAGGGCAGATTCTCCAACATTCCACATGATGGCAGAAGATCTTTTCCTTATTAAGTAGTCAAAGCTTACAATTTTGTATTATTCTATTAAATATAGCAAGATAAGTGATCTCTCATATTCTCTAAGCCATTTTGGAATAATTTGTTCTCAGGACGAACCAGAAGGGACAATGTGTTTTCCTGTGTGAAAAACAAACAACCTAAGGGGGGAAAAAATACCGAAGCCATCTTTCTAAACTTTTCCTAAATAATGTGAAGATTAAGAAAGTGTCTTTCAAAATCACATTTAAAATGGGATCTTCTTGACTACACTCTCTAGATGTCAGGATCATTTTTGTCTGTTTATGTTGTTAATCACAGTAGACAAATCCTGTGAGGGCACTTATGTAACAGGCTGCTTTGTAAAATCTCCCTTGCAGATGGAGAGCTTCGGTGCTGCACCTTTTTTCATAGACTCTCTCCCTGATTTACGGTTCTTGTCCACTCCAAGCTTTAGGAAAGCAGTAGGCCTCTTGCCCTCAAACTGGATTTCTGGGCAGAACTAATCCAACAATTCAGTCAGTCTTAGAAGATAGCGATAGGTCCTGTCTCACAGCGAGGATTTGGAACACAGGGGCTCTAAAGTTGAATTTCTCTACAATTTATAAATACGCCCCCCCCCATAGGCCTTTGGACTACCAAGGTCATTGTCTTTGTAGTGACGAGGATAGTGGGTCAAAAAAATGCACTATAGTTTCTCCAACTGTCTACCTTCCTGTGCTTCTTAAATTCGAGTTATGGTCTGTTCTAATGGAGGCAAGCAATGCCTTCTCTACAAAGGCAGATCATTGCAAAAGTAATGTGCACATTGTGACTTACCTAAGGATGATAGTCACAATATTTTAATGGAGCAAATCTTAGCCAGGCAATGATTTACAGTAATGCCTTCATTTAGCTATGGTAAGAAACCAGCCCAGGAAAATAATACCTTCCTGTTTTAATATTGCTTTTAGAGTGTTTACATGTATTCATATGTCTACTGTAGCGTTAGATTTTCAAGTATACCTTATATTATAGCTATTATAGTCATTTTATAAATGGTGGAACTGAGAATCAGAAGTGAACCTTTCCTAAGATTCTAGGGCTAGTATATCAAGGATAGGAACCGAAATTAGGAATTCTGGCTCCTATGGAAGAGAATAAAAATCCCAACTGTTGATAGTAGGATATCTAAATGATGCTTTTAGTTTTCTAAGAACGCATTGTCAAGTTTAACTCCAGGGGACCTCACATTGGGGATCAAGTACTCCTTAGTCAACTTCCGCCTTTGTGGCAATGCCCTCTCAGGATGATAAAATCCACATGTCTTTACTGCCAGGAACATGGCAACCAGCAACCTTCCCCCAAAGAATGGGTTCATACTGAGTGTCTCTCTCTGGTTGGCCCACACTCTCCTTCGCTTTCTTAAGACTATAGGATGTTTCTTGGATCACTGTGGGGGGGGGACAAAAAAAGATTATAGGATGTTTATTACCTGGATTGTGGTAATGGTAGCATGAGTGTATGCCTATGTCCAAACTCACCAAATTTTATACATTAATTATGTGCAGTTTTTATAGACCAATTATACCTCAATAAAGCTGGGAAAAGCCTTTGAAACTTTTAATTTAATTTTCCAATAATCTTATTAAAATAATAACTAGAAAAATATGAAAATAGAGACACATTAAAACCTTGGAAACAAATACCATACAAAATTTGTGATATGAGACCAGTCAAAATATATAACTACAAGGAGAGAGTTGCTCTCTGCTGGAATATTTGTTTGACATCATAGAGATGTCAGTCTCACTGAAACGTCAATCTCATTGTCGGTCTTATTGAAATGACGTGAAAGCGTGAAACCAATCTAGTGGGTCCTCCAGTAACTGCTCAGGGGCCCTAAATTACTGCATAGGTGACCATTTCCAACACTTCAGTGTCAAAGACAATTGATTGCATGATCTTACCTTCAATGCACATGATAGATAAAAAACTGGAAAAAACAATACCCAGTGACTAGATGAAAACAAAGCTATGAATACTTATTGACTATTTCCCAGTAGAAATCATCAGTTTATTTCGCTCAGCTACTATGTTGATCTACTTTGGCATTGTCTTGAGAAAGTAGTAACATAATGAATTATGTGGAGGTAGTATGATTAATATTAATATTAATGTCAATATATCTGAATAATGCTGAAGTTTCAAAAAGGATACCTATCCCACATGTTCCTAAAAATGGCATAAATGTCAGGAGGATAATCCACTCACTGGCTTTGTATTTATACATAAAAACAGAAGTTTAGAATTCATAGAAGTAATTCAAACAAGCCACTGCCAAATACTTTTCAGTTTTGTTGACTGAATAAGTCCCTTCCTGTGATGCTTTTTATATACTCCTAGGCTTTTTAAACCAGAGATCCTTTAAAGACCTTTCAGTTAATAGATCAACCAGGATTTTCTGTCGAGGAAAATGTAAGCACAATCACTGGGACTTGCTCAGGATCTTAGAAAATGTTAATGGCAGAACCAAGGCTAGAACCCAGATTTTTCTGTCCATTGTCAAACTGTTTTATCACGAGGTTATTTCACACCCATTTCCAAGTTTTTTAACCTAGTGGTTGTTTGTCAATATATCCTATTGACATACAAGATTCATAGAGCTCAGAAAATGTTATTCATAATCAAGAAATTATTGCCAACAAAACAGTTCACCATTAGACCACAGGTTTCTGTCTGCACCATTAAAATATGAATATTCCTTCCAGACTCCCAATTCTCAAGGAGAAATAAAAAAAGAAAATAGAAGGCGAGTAAGAAGGTGAGAGACAACGTACATTGTAATTTTTCTTCAATCCACTGGTTGATGAGAAAAGTAAAATGTATGCACAGCAATATGGGGACTGTTCCTCCATCATTATCCCTGAGATTAGACTTAGTGGTAAGGCCCTATGACTTTGTACTTTATGGAGGTTTTTGAGTTCGGTGGTAGAGACCTCCAGGAAGACCCTACACATGTCTCACAGCAGTGAATACTCCCAACAGTCCTGCGCAGTTGTGCCATTTTATAGGTGAAGAAAGCGAATCAGAAAGTCTCTCAGGTATTTGGAGTTCAGTGGAAGGAAAGCTACGTGTTTAATTCCACAATATTATGGCCTGTTACCTAAGCCAGTATGCATCAGTATCAGATTCCCTTCTGGGGGCACCTGCATGGCTCAGTCCATTCAGCATTATACTCTTGATCTCATCTCAGGTCTTCATCTCAGGATTGTGAGTTCAAGCCCCATAGGAGCCTACTTAAAAAAGCAAACAAACAAACAAAAAGATTCCTTTCTGATGGTGTCTTTGGGGTTTGATTTTAAGGATGATGACATACATTTTTAAATTATTTTTAGTCCATTGTCTCTTTCCTTAATTAAAATCAGAGATCTGTACTAATAGCCTGATTAATTATAAAATGCTCCTTGTGCCAATCATCTTTCCCTTTGTCTCTCACACTATTCAAATGTTGCTTTGTCATGTGAATTTATTATTAGGATACAAAGTGTGTTTAGGGGCCACTCTACAATCATGTGATAATTTAAATTGTGTAGTTTGGCACTATTTTTTAGCTCTGCTCCTTTTGTTTTAGGCCTGTTGACCAAAACAGCATATTCCAGATATTTTGGGGTTTGATACATGTGATTAATAACTGGTTCTGGCTTTTTAAAAATGCTTAAACAAATTTAATATTTTTAAATCCAGAATTTCCTAAAGAATTTTAAAAAGCACTTTTTACTTAATTTTAAGTAGTTTTTAAACAGTGTTTTCAATAGAATTTATTTACCTTTCCAGAAGACTAGTAAATTTGAAATGGAATTTGATTTACAAAACTTTTTTGCTTCACTTTGTGGTTCTTTGCCTAAAGCAGGGTACAATTGTATCTTTTTTGACAGTAGTCATTTTTTTTTTTTAAATCTTAGACTATGGGGCGCCTGGGTGGCTCAGTGGGTTAGAGCCTCTGCCTTCATCTCAGGTCATGATCTCAGGGTCCTGGGATCAAGGCCCACATCAGGCTCTCTGCTTGGTGGGGGAACCTGCTTCCTCCTCTCTCTCTGCCTGCCTCTCTGCCTACTTGTGATCTGATCTCTCTCTGTGTCAAATAAATAAATAAAATCTTTAAAAACAAATCTTAGACTATGGTTACAAATTTGGGTTGATGCTCATTGTACTCTCTCTGTTGGCACCTAGAACCTTTTAATGTAATTTAAGAGATACTGATTAACTGTAGGTACAGTGAATGTGGAGAGGGAAAGGTATGGAAGGGAGGGGGAGAGGAGAGGAAGGGAAGGGAAAAATTTTAAGATACAGAATTTGGGCTTTAGGTATACTTGGTGTGTTGTCTCTAACTGTATTTTATGCCAAATTTCTTTCAACAAATTTGTCAATATTTTGGTGTTTCATTTCAAAGTAAAAAAAGCAGAAGTTTATTACCAGCAATGGAAGCAGCCGCCTTTTTAAACAACATTTTGAGAATATGTTTTTCCATGCCATACATCTGAACAAAAACCTTGTGCATGATCATAAAGCTAATGATTTCCGTAAACCCACAGGCTCTTAACCTGGAAGGGACCTTGAAACCACGCGGAACTTCTGTCTTTAATATCCATAGTGAAGAAAACATGACTAAAGAATCATGCATGTGAGTAGCTTTTACAGGCTCCCCAAATAACTTTCAATTCCGATTTGGTTTATATGAATAAAGAGGTGTTCATGTCAACAAACTATTAATTTTAGTAAAAGTCAATGTATATCTTCAGCATGAAACAGGCATCTGACTTAACTCTCTTGCTTTCCAGAACTGAAATATGATATGTTAAATAGGTTGTCCAAAATTATATGGAATAAAGAAAAAAACAAGGTCTCTTGATTTTCGCCTTACTCTATGTATAAGTGGAAAGGGGATTTAAACAGGAGAAGAGGGGACAGTGTGGACAGAAGGAGATGGGTTTGATGGTTTTGGAGTTTTGCATCTTTGAATGTAGTGACTTCTTTCTTATTTCTCCAGCATATATTGTGTACTCCATTCATGAACCACCCATTTTTTCCTGGGTTATCTTTTGATGGCTGTGTCGTATCTTTCAAACTAGAATATGAGTCTCTGTGTCTAAGCACAGAGCCATAAATCAACTTGAATTACCCCTACTGACATAATACTTTGTACATAAAGATAATCACAATGGGTTTTATTGATTAAGAAGTTGATAAAAAGTTGTTACATATGATATCGAATTTAGAATAGGACATTCAGTTCTCAAAATATTCAGGTTTAGTACCCTTTAAAAATACTAAGATGACTATAAGGAATTAAATAGAAATTGAAAGTGATTTTGCTTAAGTCATTTGCAAAAAAAAAAAAAAATTCTCCCCTGTGGTTGAAATTAATAACCTGTATATTTCCAAGTATTTTGGTTAACATTTATCTGCACTAGGAAACAATGGTTGCATGAGAAAGTAAATGGTATAAAGTAATTGCTATCTAGAATTCTTAGAGAATAATCTTTCAATCTAAGGCTTTCCAAATAATCATTTACCCCTCATAAGCAATATTTAAGAAAGTGGAATTAAAGTATTTTTAAATACATTATACATTGCTGGATATTACCAGAGGAATTCTAAGTGGAATTTACCATTCTCATTGAAAGACCCAGTAATGATTATTATTATTTTTCTAATTATTTCTCTTCCCTTGAACTAAGATGGCAGCTAGCGCTTGCCGCTGTCCATGTAACTACCCTTGGACATCTAGTGCTTCTCTTTAATTTCTTCACTCTGAGATGCAATCAGTCAGTCACATTTGTTAGAATGTTGTGTAAAGTGTGCATGAATAGGTTCTGAAACCTGAGGGCTTTCTTTATTTAAATGAATTATAATTCCCAGGCTTTGTGAGTTGGATTTGGCTATTTGGTGACCATTTTTTTTTTTTAAAGATTTTATTTATTTATTTCACAGAGGGAGAGAGATCACAAAGAGGCAGAGAGGCAGGCAGAGAGAGGGGGGGGGAAGCAGGCTCCCCGTTGAGCAGGGAGCCCGATGCGGGCCTCGATCCCAGGACCCTGAGATCATGACCTGAGCCGAAAGCAGAGGCTTTAACCCACTGAGCCACCCAGGCGCCCTTTGGTGACCATTTTTAACTCAACTTTCTATCTGCTCTGTCTTCCAGATATAAGGGGTTGATGAATTACCAACTTTTAGGGTAGTGAGCTATAACCATCTGATTCCCAGTGTCTTAATTTAAGCAAATTCTACCTGATAAAATACGTGTCTCTACTATATTACAAAAGTCTTTGTTTTATGATGTATTTCTGATGCTGGTTGTATTAGTTAATAGAGACCTACTTATTGACTTCTACACCTTCCTGAGTGTGTCGTCATGGATCTTGGCTGATAGCAAGTAATGCCAACAACTCACCAGCCCAGGCTGTGATCACCTTTACAAAATTGCCCCATCAAGGCTTTCCAGTCTCTGCTAACACACTTTTCTTCACCTCTTGCAGACTCTCCAGATTCTCAATTCCCTTCAGCCAAAGCGCTACCTCCTTATTTTATTACAAGTTGGTAGTATTATGACTGTCAGCTTGATCATTTCCCCAATTCTGCTCTTAAAGTGGTCAGTCGGTAAAGGGCTGATAGAATGGGTTTGTTGTTGTTGGTTTTTTTTTTTGGAGGATTTATACGTTTATAGTCAATATATTATATACAGTACAAGGAATGGATGAAAGTTCACATTTTGTGCACATGAATATTCAATTTTTGCAGTACCATTTATTGAAAGACTAGCCTTTCTTCACTGAATTGACTTTACACCATCATCCGACATCAGTTGTCCCTAAATGGGCGAGTCTCCTTCTTGGCTGCCTAGTCTGTCCCTGTGACTTGATCATCTGTCGAAGTATCAGGATCGTGGTAGTTGGTTTTTAATGAACATAACAGTATTCCCCAAGCCAAAGCAGTGATTCTGTTCTCACATAGGTAATCCCAATAAACTTGTTTCAAAGTGCTTCCTTTAATCACTGGCCCCAGGGTCTGGATTTTAACATTCATTCATGTATTAGATGCTTGATATTGCTGACACTCAGGCTCCCCTCAGAAGACACCATGAATCTCTTTTGTCTTCATCTGTCCCCTAGAAGCAAGTCTAGAAACTTGTGTTAGGAGAAGGAAGTATGCGGATTTGGGCTTCAGGTAAATGCTTATGTTCTTTTAATTCCTTCCAAGTTCAGCACAAGGTAAAGATGGACATTCAAGAATTGAGGAATGGGAAGGAAATTTGGGGCAGTATCTTTTAACAGGTAACAGACTAAGTGTTAGAATCTCAAGTAATGTTTAAAGCTGTGTCAACTTTGGAAAATCATTCACAATGAACGTCTGAACATCATATTTTCTTACAAAAAGCCAGTTAGATTCCACACATGATGTTTTTTTTTTACAAATGCAACTTCTTGCATATCTATTAATTAAGCATGCATTAGCATGTATACTTAACAAGTCACTCTCAAATTTTATTAGTTAAGGAATTATTAAATAAAAAGAAAACTGAGAAAAATTATATTCAACTCTAAATATAAATTCAAGGTGTGTATAGCAAATCATGTACCAAAAATACATAGTCCCATGCTCCACCCTAAATTCCAGCTCTTATCTTCCATTTCTATTAAATGATTTCTCTTAAAACTTTCCAGTGTCTTGGGGAAAACACTATAGTTTGAATGGACCAAATAAAAATGGGCATGCATTATTAAATCAGACAACATTAGTAACATAAAGGTCTTATGGAATATACTCTTTACAATGAAAGCACTGAGGATCAAGATCATTCAGTGACTTGACAAAGGATACATATAGCTAATAAGTTGCCAGGGCTAGTGGCTCCACTTCTGCACCAGTGTTGTTTTCTTTCCAGTTGAAGGCCATCAGTAATTGCTCAAAACCAGTGCATCAAAATGACCATACTTAATGCTTAGGATTGCAAAGACCCTTGAAAATCTATCCCCACCCCTCATTAGTTTAGCAGGAGATAAAAGGAGACATACACATAATATAGACTGTGTATGGATGGCCATAAACTAAACTAAGTTCAGTGAATGGGAGGAAAAGGAAAGGAAGAGGGAGAGGAAGGAGAAGGATGAGAGCAGAAAATGAAAGCAAGATTTCTCTTCTGGTTGAGCCAACTAGTAGAAAATTCTTGGAAGGGCGCCTGGGTGGCTCAGTGGGTTAAAGCCACTGCCTTCGGCTCAGGTCATGATCCCAGGGTCCTGGGATCGAGGCCCACATCGGGCTCTCTGCTCAGCGGGAAGCCTGCTTTCTCCTCTCTCCTCTCTCTCTGCCTGCCTCTCTGCCTACTTGTAATCTCTCTCTGTGTCAAATAAATAAATAAAATCTTTAAAAAAAAAAAAAAATTCTTGGAAGAGTAGTCACCTGAGATAATCCTTGAAAGAGAGCACTGGAAAACTGAGGGCAGAGAAGGAAAAGGAATCGAAAAACATTTCTACTGGAGGGAAAATATGTAAAGATGAGGAGGCAAGAAAGTCCAATGGCAAGGCCCCGCTTGCCCCTCGGCCATACCCTCTACTGTGAGAGGTGAGCCACCTGCAATATCACACTTCCGGGAAGACTGATCTAGGGCAGGAGGCACTTCTTCCAGCCAACACGCACACCTTGAGACAGTGTGATCCTTCCCTGCAGCATTCCGGTGCAATCCGCTTGCAACTGAGAGGGGGAGAAAATACAAACTTTGATTGCTGTGTTATCAGCATTCATGAGAAACAAGCTTTGTATACCAGTCCAACACTTTACTTTTTATCCTTTTCTTTAAATAAAGGTGGAGAAAGCTTTTAGTAAAAGTAACCCAGATTCCAACCCTCATAACATTAACATTATGGCCTGGCTACTTTCCAGCTTCTCCATGATAGAAAAAAAAGCACCCTCCAATTTAATAACTAAATTAATTTTTCCTCCCACAACAGCATGTGCAATTATTAAAGTCAGAAAGATCTTGGCAGCCTCTTGCACTGGTAAATAGAACGTTGCATTCCATCCTATGATTAATTAATGTTCCTGATTCAAGGAGATATGAAATCGCTTTACATTCCCTGTGTTATTGAATAACCTATCGTGCATTATTGCTCAGGCACTTTTTACATCCGTGCCGCTAAATCGCAAGTAAGAAGCCACAAAAGTCTAACTTTATGCTGAAGCATTGTGAGAGTTATTGGAAAACAGAACTTGAGGATGTGCGGGGACGGGGGAGGGAAGAAGAGGAGTCAGAGGCAAGAGAGGAAAAGCAGGAAGGAAGATTCGCATTAGCCAACCAGTCCTGTCAGAGAATGTTCTACTTCCTGCTTGCCTGTGTTTGCCATCTTCTTTAGGGATTTTTTAATGACCAGTTTCCTTATTCACAAGTCAGGGATGATGAGAATGAACATACTAACAGTTGAGAAACCCGCCTGTGTCATCCTTGGAAATTATAACTGATTGACCCCTGGATCAACCGTCAGGAAATGGTTTTCCTTGGGTTTCAAACCACATAAGCAGCTCTCTAAGTTGAAGCGAGTATAAATGACACACTTTGGAAAATCCAAAGGGGAGATGTTATAAAACACTGTATTTTTCTCTCATTTCTAGCATATTCTGCACCCAGAAGTAGGAGAGACATTGTACTTTCTAACGAGTTGTCTCAGATATTACAAAACAGACAAAAAGACAAATTTATACCACAATTCCTACTCTGCTTTTTTTTCCTCGAAGTTGAGTATTGGATTAATATAGTTACACATTCCCTCCTAAAAGGAGCAAATCTCTTGCTCACAGGTAACTAACATAATAATCCATTCAAATAGAAAATTATCCCATTTCCCGAGAAACCTATCCTCTGGGTTGGGGTTTCATGAGTGAGTTGGGATCTCATCTCTTCAGAGTACCTGTGGGACTTTAAGGGTGTCAGGACCCTCACAGGTAGGATGGGGCCCCCAGTGAAGAGCTCATCCGGTCCAGAAATTAACCTCGTTCCACCAATGTCTCCCTGCAGAAGGTCAGTAGAGAAAGAAATACAAGGAGAATGACAATTCATGCCACAAACGGAAACAGAAAAAAAAAAAATCCAGAAATTGCCAGGAAAGAGGAACCAACACGTATACTGTTTAAGAAAGAAAATGTATCTGTCTATTTTTAAGCCACTTTCCTAGTCTGTCTCCAACATAATATACATCAGAGAATCATTTTAAGTTTGCTTTTGACCAAATAGAGATGCTTTCATACGGAAGGAAATACCCATATATAAGTAATATGAAAGAAGTAGACACTGACACTCTTGAATAATTCAGGAATCTGCTGAAAAGATTTTAAGAATTCTACTTTGACAAAACCTCAACGTTTAGACCCTTAGCGTTGCTTTCCAGTTCAACTCGTAGAGTACTGATGAGGATTATTGAATTGAGCGAAGGTAATTGGTAACAGTCATGGAAGGGAAAAATGATTCTGGGTAAAAGAAAATGAGTTTCAGTTTTTCCCCTTCCTTTCTTAGCTAAGTTATGCCTAGTGAAAGCGCAGACTCTTGTAACCACATGGGCTTTACTGAAATATTATGTTTCTCAATCCTCACATACACTCTGCTTTCCCCTTCTATTTCCTTGTAATCCCTACCTATTTTGTTTGTCTTTCTCTCTAGGTGCAGAGTAGAGCCTGTGTCTATACCTTTTGAAATCTCTAATGCATTTTTATCACTCAGGGAGTTTTAATTAAATATATAAGTCAAAATATAAGCCAGAAATTAGCATGTATTTTCTACTATTTTTTTTTAATTTCCATGGATTTCCAAATGTCAATCAAATCTGGAAATTCTGACAGCACTGTCTAGGGCTGGGTCAAGAATAAGAGTTCTACTTTAAATTCAAACCCAGAATTGCTATGTGGCATGGGCAGATCTTTAACTGTTCTTGACTCATTTTCTCCTTATTAAAGAAAGCAGTTCTTATGTCACAGGAAAGCTGGAAAGGGAAACATGATGATAGATGAGATTTGTTTATTCCTTGGAGAAATGAGGTGTTGTCAATATTCAAGGCATCATTATTATCCATGATCATGAAACTGTTATGACAGTAGAAAATATTATACTTAGATTTTTCTTCCATTGCCACCAAAAAGGCATTTAAACTGAGATTGCATACTGTCAGATAATTAAGACCTGAAATGTGGAAAGTAAATAAGCCTAAATCCAAATCTGTGATATCATCAGTAATTTTTCTCCTCTAGAAAAATGCTTTCGATTTTAAATAGACAACATCAGTATTAATGAAGTGCATTGAATCATAATGTATCTTATTATGGATCAAAAGGAACTCTGAAAATAGAGCGTCATTATCCAGAATCAGTCACATGATTCATATGAAAACTTGGGTTCGGATACAGTTCTCAGTGAACAAAAAAGTTCCGTGTTCACTAAGAAAATAATAAAAAAAAATAATAAAAGCCCACTGGGAAAATTCTGTCGGCTTTAGTATGCAGAAAGCACACGCAGGAAGTAGCTTCACCTGCCAGTTGTGATTAATTTGCTATTTCTTACAACGTCTCACTTTGATTATTAATGATAATGATTTGATTTATGAGTTCTGTTCACTGAATATTCTCAATCTCCAAAGATGTGCTCTTTGGGAAAAAAAAAAAAAAAGAGGAGAGAGAGAGAAGGAAAAAAAAAGGCTGTTGGGGAGATAGTTACTCAGGTAATGGAATGTGGCATCATTTACTTCTAGACGCTGGTTCAAATCTATCGCCCCACGTTTTCCTAAGGTGTTCAGGGAAATCTAAAGGCTGGAGCACAGATATTGTGTGTAATGAATGAGAGAGAGATATCACGATCCCACCTCTGTTCTGAGGTTTTGTCTCTTTCTCTGTTGTGGGAACGCAGAACATTTGGGACCAGGCTTCTGGATTTTAAGGCTTTTCTCTGTGCAGAATTATAACATATAAACCCTGTGACATGAATTGCATATTAGAGTATTGTCATTCATGCATATATTAAGAAGCTGAGATTTTTAAGACTGTATGAAAAGATGCTAGTTTTCAGAATAGAATTATAGAGAATTAAGGCAATTAGAACTCTGAGGGGCATGCGTAGTGTTGTTAGAATATCGTATTCTCTACTAGCTGACCTCGTTGATCATAGAAAAGAAAATTCAGTAGAAATTACTTTGGTGCTTTTCATAAATGCAAAAATAACTCAGGAATAATTGATTTTTAAAGGTTGAAAATTACAAAGGCTCTCATCTTCCTTGAGAAATATCTTCTAGGAAAATAAGTGGAAGGAAGAAAAATAATGTAATCAAGATTGCCCAGATCATACCCTCCGCTGGGAGTCTGAGGACTGACAAGATTTCAGAGCCTCTAGCACTATCTCAGTCAACTACCCAACTGGGAGTTGACGAGCCTCTGGCCCCACTAAGTTTCTTAGTACAAGTATTAATACTATCTAATCTTATTATTATTAAGAGCTTCCTATAGACTACACACCTTAGACACAGAATCACATGTAGTCCTCACGACACAATAGCGAAATGATGTCTTTTCCCCCCATTCACAGATGAGGGAAGTCAGGCTCAGAGCAAGGCAGTTTGACCCCACAGCGCTAACATGGCATCCTCCTGCCTCTTTTTCCTTTTTACGGACATGGTTACACACCACACTCTAACACCATGCTTTGTCATAAATGAACACTTCCATCTCCTGTGGACCGGAGGGAAAACGGGTAGCTTAGAATGAGCTCAGAATGAAGGTGGTAGCTCTTAGCAGTTGGTGGGACATGAAGAGCAGCTGTGACTCCAGGGCTTTGTGCCGAGTCCATGGAGCTTCCTAAATCTAGAAAAGGATCCCTCGGTGTCTAGAAATTTCTGGGAATGTCCTCTTGTACCCACAGCTAGAAGTTCTGTACTGAGAGCCAGCTAAAGTGTTTCTTTAACAAAGAAAACCTTAGGATACAACTGGTAGACCATTGGTTCTCACTTGAAGTGTTGGTTTAAAGATCGGAGATCTAAAGATCTCAGAAGTCTCCCAGAGACTCCAATTTATTAAACCTGAGGGTAAGTCCCTAAGTTGACCTTTTAAATAAGTATCCAGTGAGTATCCTGCTTCCTTGGGAATGGGAAGGCTATTCCAGAGCCTCCCCTTAACCCATCCTGGCAAGCTCTCCCACGCTTCTCTGAAGAAGGACAAGTCTAATAGGTACATCCTTCAACACTCTCAAGGGCAGTCTCATCCACTCTCCTGGTCTCAAATGCCCATGGATATGTTGGTAATTTCTCAATTTTTCTTTCCATCCTAGACTTCTTTCTGGGTCCTACACTCATCTGCCAAGTGGGCAAGTTCACTTGGGAATCCAAGTGTATATCCAACCTCGCTTAAGTATCCTCGGAATCTCACAGACCACATTTCCAAAATCCATGCCTTTCTCCCTAAGTCTCTTCTGGCTCCTATATTCCCATTTTATCACACCCCCTTCCCATCTAAAAATGTGAAAATCTTGGCATCCTTTTCCCTTGCCACCGACACCAAATTAGTCACATGTATGTCAGTGTTTACTGTCTAAGTGGTTTTCTGATCTGTCTCATGATCTTCATTCAGACAATGATGTAGCTCAGGTCCTCTAAGCTCTTGCCTGGATGACAATGACAAACTCCTCACTGGTAAGCCTCGGTCTTCATCCTGGTCACCCTCAAAACCATCCTCCTTAGTGTCCCCAAGGCGGGGACCTAACATATGGTGCAGCTCCCAGCTTTAAATCTTTCCAAGGCTCCCAAGCCCTTAAGCATAAAATTTGATGCTGCTTTTCTCTTTGGTCTAATCTTATGACAATTCCTTCTCGCACATTCTACGAAACAATTGAACACAGGTACGTACCATACTCCATGCTTTTGGTGAAGTCATTTCCTCTGCCGAGATGCTCTTCCAACCTCTTACCCTCCCCAGAGCTCAAACAATGTCCTTAATAACAGGTACCTTAAAGCAGGAGGGAGCAAATCATCCTCAATTGGATTCAAATCATCCTGAGCTCGAATGCCAGTTCTGCCTTTTCTAGTTGTGGGACTTTAGGTAACGCAGCTCATGTGTTATGAACATGGAATAAGACATGGCTGAAATATGAAACAGAGCATCTCTATCACTACATAGCTCTGTCTCTGGGCAGGACAGTCACCGCTTGGTGCCGCCATATCTATGCCTGTAATGTCAGTGAATTGAACTAGACTTAATAATTCTCTGAACTCTTGCGACATACAGCCGATAAGGATTTGGTCATTCCGTGATCTGCTTGTGTGCAAGTTTACCTTTTACAAGGCACTTTCCTAACCATCCCCCTGTCCCTTACAATGACCCTGTTGAGTGCATAGATACATTTCCCACTTTTTGAATGTTTTACAGTTAGCTAACTAATTTTAGGTAACGGGGCCAATAAATGTGACTTAGTCCATCTACAGACCTGTAGTTGATTGCGATGTTTCTTCCATACTCTGCCTTCCACGCTCTGCTACAGGGCTTTGTCACGGGCTGAATTAGTCTGTGGGGAATTCATATGTTGAGTTTAGGTCTCTGAAACTAGAGGGAGACAAAATTTACTTATTATTTATATTTATTTATTTATATTTATTTATTATTTATCTTTAGGGAATTTATTATCTGAATATAAAGAGCTGAAAAGTACACACACACACACACACACACACACACACACACACACACATCTATATATTTTAAGTCACTTAAGCCAAAATAGACTTACTTTTTTTCTCACATCAGAGACCAGAGTAGATGTGCAAATGCTGATGTTCTTTCTGTCCTCTGCTCTATAAGATAGAATTGTTTTTTTTATGCTCTGCCACAGCCAGCATTATAGATAGAATAGATAGATACCTCCAGGGAATATTTTGAAGGACTCCAGGAAAACCCCTGTTTTTGATGGGTTCTGTATATTTACAACAGAGACACACATATGTAGATCGCCGTGGGTCAGAGGCTGTCCTTCAGATCCGGTGGCCCAGAAGTCCTCGGAATGTGCAGGAACCATACAGAGCAGCTTCCAGAGCCAGGCCTCAAGAAGGTCTGGAACACCGGTCGAGATATAACAATCATTTTAGCACTCCAGCTCAATGGCTCCGTGCTTCAACATACCTTCACCCTCTGCCTGCTTCAAAAACCTAATTACTGTTCTATCTGGAAGTACTGCCCTCCCATCAGAGCTCTCGTGCCAGGCACCTCAGAGGCAGATAGCCAGATTAAAGAACGCAACTTCAGGGGCACCAGGGTGGTTCAGTCATTAAGCGTCTGCCTTCGGCTCAGGTCATGATCCCAGGGTCAAGCCCAGCATCAGGCTCCATGCTTAGCAGAGAGTCTGGTTCTCCCTCTCCCTCTGCTTGTGTTTCTGTTCTTGCTTTCTCTCTCTCTCTCTCGCTCTCAAATAAATAAATAAAATCTTAAAAAAAAAAAAAAAAGGCAACTTCAGGGTCAGAGGCCAAACCCTGGACTGATAGGTGCTGCCTGGTTACTGGACCACTTGCACATCCAGCCACTCCAGCCAGTTTGTTCTTCAGGACTGTATAGTGGACAAGCCCTGAGAGCCTCTAGCTTTGCTCTCCAATTAGAATTAAGTTCACTGACACATCCTGGAAAAACCCAAAAGAATGATTGCTCAAAGTTCTGAATTTCCTACTCCAGATCCCTTTGCTCCCAGCAATGGGGTAGAGGAAGGGATATTCTTCAAACACACGCCCCCACTCACGTGCCTTTGACGGAGCCGTGCCTGGGTGTCTTGCACACTTCTGCTTACATCCCGTAAGCGGCATGGTCTCATCTTGTTGCAAAGGAGACCGAGAAACATAATCTTTTGCCAAGCCAAAAACGAGGATTCACCACCAAGAAAGAATGTTTAAGTTCTGCAGAGAATTAGCCAACTCTGACGTATCGGTACAGCCCCTGCTCTCCCCTAATTCACTTCCAGTTGGCTATTATATTTTTCATATAATCCAGAATAAAATATTGAAGAGAACAACTTTGAAAACTCAAATGTTACTTCTCAGAGGCATTGAACCAAAAAACTCAAGCACATGAACCTTAACTCAGCGTATCTGATTAGTTAGCCATCACTTTAGCTATCTTCTGAACAGTAGGGCCCAAGATAAATTAAAAAGTAAGGGACCTCGACATCTGACAATCAAGTGGAGGATCAAAAAAACAGGTTAACAACATCAGGGCGTCCAACAGTAGGGAACCCCCAGTTGGTCTCTGAACCCTAAAATGAGGGTAATTATGTTACATGCGAGTGGGTTTTTTGTGAAAATCAAAGTAGATAATACCTAAGGTAGTGTAGCACAAAACACATTCTTGTATCTGAGTCTGAAGCAAGGCCTAAGAGCAACTCTAGGCAACTGCGGATGAAACCAATTTTGTCATCAGAATTCTAATTGCCCATGCACCATTCTTTAGTTATGCCCCTTCCTTTAGTTCTTTCTTAGGTAATAGATTCCAGTGTCTCTGGCTGACCAGAAGCCCCTCCCAGATCTGGGCTGCCGGTGCAGAACCATAACTCTGGGCTTCAAATTTGCCACTCTCTCATTTTGGTACAAACAACTTTAGATCTCATATTTTAGGGAATTTTAGCATGTTATCAAGATACAGGAGGGATGGATAAATTACCTTATGGTAAAATTGCCACTGCATATAAGATTTTTTTTTTCCTGTAGCAGGTGTATTTATATTTTAATTCAAAACAAGTTATTTAAGTCAGAGGAAGGATATTTAAGGTATAATTTCAGGCATCAAGATAGGGGGAATATTTTTCTTTTTTCTTTTTTAAGATTTTCTTTATTCAAGAAAGAGACTGAGAGAGCAGGAGCAGCGGGGAGGGGCAGAGGCAGAGGTAGAAGCAGACTCCTCACTGAGCAGTGATTCCCAGCCCCAGGGCTGATTCCCAGGACCCTGGGGTCATGACCTGAGCTGAAGAAAGGCAGATGCTTAACCACTTAACCTACTGAGCCACCCAGGTGCTCCATGGGGGAGTATTTCAACTATGAAACCTTTCAAATACCCTTTAAATTTCCCCATAGAGATATAAATTTTTCTTTCAACTTTATTAAGGCATATATTTAATACATGAAAAGTTGTCAATGTTTAACATATACATTTTGATGAGTTTGGACGTATGCATGCATCTGTGGTTCTCTGAGGCCATTAACACGAAGTAGACATATCCATCACCTGCAAAACATGTCTTGTGTCCCTTTGCTTCTTTTTAAATTTTATTTATTTATTTGCTTATTTATTTATTTTTATTATTTTTTTTAGATTTTAAATGTTCCTGTTTGCTTTCCTTTTCCTGAGCCCTCGACTATTTAGGCATTCTTTACAACCACCACCACCACCACCACAACAAAATATGTTGGAAAGGATATCAAGAGAAGGAAAAGATAAAGCCTCTGTTTGGCCCCTTTTACTTTTTAGTTTTTACATTTCCAGACATATGTAGACATAATTTTGGCAAACTCCCGAATCATGCCAGTCAAAAGGAGACTACTATGCTTTGTCATAAAAAAGAAATTGCTCATATTCAAAGTTCCATTACCTCAGTTATATCATACTCTGAATGCTCCCATCACTCCCAATCCTGGGATCACTTAGGTTCATTTAACAGCTCAAGCTGCAAAACAATTAAACCTGTAGGAGCGTGATCTCAGGTAGAGATGGAGGGTACTTCTGGGCTCGGCATTAGAGTACCAAGGAGGGTCCACACCTGCGCTTCTTCCTTTGGACAAAGTCTCTCCCAGATTTCATTCTTACTCTAACAGCCATTTTAACATGACTTTTTAGAAAATTAGGTGAAAGTGTGTTAGAAATATAACTTCACAGGCATTTAGGTTTATTGCAAAAATGCTAAGGATGAGGCTGACCGAGCAATGTTCCTTCTGAAGTGAACTCCTCATGTGCTTCGGTGGGAAACCGGGAGCCCCCTCGCCTTTCTCCTCCACCTCCATCACGACACCCCCCTCAGCCACTGGGTGGGAAATTCACACCATCTCTTCAGGGGGCGGGAGGCACTGAGGACCCAGGAAAATCGCTCATAAGTCGCTAAAAGAGAATGTTTATCACATTTTTTTGAATTCATGGTATATCTGTGAAAACCAATGAGTTTTACTAAATTGGAACACAAAGTGCGGAGAAAACAACATACCAGCTACTTTATAAAACATGGGTTCTATTTCTTGCCCAATCATAAACTGAGGACAAAAAACACAAAGCATATATATTTTTTTTCCTATCTGTTGAAGTGAAATCAAAGGGAGTTTTTGAAGGCAAGTTCTCATTGCTGTTTACCAGGAACCAGACTCTTGTTATACTTAATGGATGTTCTGTGCCAAGTTCCCCAGCCCCTGGGGGTGAAAATTTCCCCTAAAAAACCTGGAAGCAATTCAAGGCTGCTAAAGCCTGGAATAAAACTTTACTTAATGTGTATTGTACATTTTTATTACCCTGAGATGATATGTTATAATTACCTTCTTAAATCATGTGAGAAAAACTTAAACACATTATTAACAAATGATAACATTCCCAAACCAAACCAGTTTGGTGCAGGCCTCTCCAGAGAAGAGAATAGTGGATAGAAAACAGGCCAACAAAGTGGTAAACATGACAAAAATGGGAAAAATATCAGGTTCCCTGATTCTACCAAAGACCACAAGACTTAAGAGAAACAAATTAGCATCTCTTAGAGCTCTGCAGTGCAAAGACAGAAATCCTTTTGAACTCTGCAAGAAATTATACCATACGATTTTTGGATGCACCAGAAGTAATTAGCCAAAAAAGAAATATATGTTTCCTGGAGTAAAGTAAATAGAGGAAAATCTTCTGGGTAGAATACTTACATCAGTTTCTTAGAAAACGACAACAACCACTAACATAGTTGAAATGGGCAGAATCAATTTATTGAGATGTTTAGAAATGAAAGAAATGCAAGATCAGTTGCATCCTTTCCTTCACCTTAACCTGAGTTCAACTACACTTACATATTAGAAATAACTCGAAGAAGGAACTGCCTTAAGAATTCTTATGTTCAAATAAGCATTAGGAGGACTTTCAAAGCAAGTTAACTTTTGAAAATCGTGGAGCTAGAAATAGGCTATGTAGCCAGAAATGCTTTGCTGCTGTCTCTTTTGGAGTAGGGCTGGAAGGACGATGACTGTCTTCTTTCCTGGCATCCTGCAGGCTGGTCGGTACCCACGGTGCATGAGCAGGCCGAGGCAGGCTCTCCCCAGGAGCCTCACGGCGAGTTCTGGAAAGGGCTGCCATCCACCTGGAGGTGAGGGAACCGTAGGTGGAGGCTGGCTCCTCCATTGCTTGATTGAAGATCAAAACAGATTTTGTTCTGGCAAATGTCTTTTCAAAATAAAAACCTCAGAGCATTTAAAAATTATCCTTTAGCAGCATATCAGGGGAGACGGACTGGGCATCCTTTTGCAGGAACTTGCAGTCCTGCATTTCGGCGGGAAGAGACTGGCATGTGTGATAATGCTAATTGGTTACCCAGGAACCTAGAGTGTAGGGGGAGATTGACATGAAGGTGGAAGAGAAAAAAAGGGCTTGTACATTTCTGCCCTTGTTAAGGCTACATTGTCTGTGTCTACACAAGTCTAAAGGCTGTTACACATATCTGAATATTAGAAATATGAATAAAACACACCAGTCATCTCCACTTGTTTTTTGAGTGCCNAAAAAGGGCTTGTACATTTCTGCCCTTGTTAAGGCTACATTGTCTGTGTCTGCACAAGTCTAAAGGCTGTTATCTGAATATTAGAAATATGAATAAAACACACCAGTCATCTCCACTTGTTTTTTGAGTGCCTTGTTTCTCCTAACTTTTAAAATCTGGTGTGATAAAAAGGACACTGGAGCTAGGAACAATGACTGTTGAATGGGAATGACATCCCCCATGATGAAGTATATTTTTTATTTTAAGTACAATATAAATATTGTATGTTTCCTAATGGTTTACATATAAAAGAGGTTGATATTGCAATTTATGAATCCCTTGAAAAAACGTACATGAGAAAATTGCGTTTATAAATATTTCTGCACTATTTCAGGAGATAATAGAAAATATTCCCTCTTCCTAATCTTTTCCTTTATTCTTTGAAACTTGTGATCAATTCAAGTTGGTCAGAATTAGCCCCTAAGGTCATCAAAAGAGATAATATCTGATTCATATCTCTTCAGGAAAGTCAGTACTTTAATCTCTCAGAAATAGGCAATAAAATATGCTATTATCATAAACTCACATCTAAACTGTCAATAATTCAGGGGCTTGGGCAATCATCTGGACAGCCTAAAAAGTCAATTTAGACAATTCTACAATCACATTTTGTACTGAATTTATTAGATGACTCTGCTTTGCCGACGTAGACATGATCCAAGTTCATCTAAAAGTTCTCAAGGGAGAATTAAATACCTAAAGCCAGCCCCAAACTGTGACCATCAGGAACTTGCATAAATTTACTGCAAACAAATTATTTTAAAAACCTCATTTTTAGGTGACGGTACTAGAAGATTCAATTAAGGAAATGGCATTACCTTCTCAACCTTCAAGTTTGGCAAAATTTTAGTCAATGTCTTTCAAAGTCGTGCGGCAATTGGACATAGTAAAAGTGGAAATAAGTGAACAAGATTCTAGTGTGAGTTCTCCCCCAGATGAGATACGCAAATGTAAAGAGTCAAGTCACCAGTTCTTAGATAAAGTGGTAAAATCAAACAGATGTGGAAACCCTTCCCCCTGTTCCAATCACATGAAAATGCATGCAGTTGTATGAATTTATATTAATATGAATAAATATAAATATATATGCACACATATTTAAAACAAATACTTTGGTTTGGAAGCAGGAAAGGAAATATATCAGTAAATAGGGGCTCAAGTTTTATGGCCCCACAGTGTGGTTGAGATAATGGGGCAGAAGTATTTGAAACTATAGCCATGGATTCAAAATGAGATATGGTACTGAACAGCATGAGTCTGGGATCCAGAAACTCACTGTTATTGTTTACAAGCTGAAATTTAGAATATCCCCATGCAGTGTTCCTAGATCATGCCCAATGCAAAGAGCCTGCCACCTACCACGAGTAGAAATAGAGCCCAAACCACTTCAAAGCCGAGAATATGTGTCACACACTGTGTGGTGAGGGACTGAGATCCATTCTGTTCATCAAATTCTTCATGTTATAGTATCATGACTCTATGTTGAAATAAAACATTAAAACCTAGTTTGACGCCTGTGAATTTTGAGGTGTTGGAGAAAACTATGAAACTACTCCCAAAGCACGGCTATCCAACTTGTGTGCAGTGGAAAATAATTGCCATGGAAGTTGAACTCACATAGAGCCATTAGAAAACATATGGGAGCTTTTGGGTTCCTGGAGCCAAGTTCCATTGTGTGTGGAGGGAGAGGGATTCCCCAACCAACAAGTGATGCTCCAGACACCTACTGGGTATTCATTCTACAGTTCACCTTACTCCTGATACTAACCACCTGAAGACAGCATCAGATCCCACGAATTAAAGCGCTCAGTCCCACAAGACTGCCCCTCCCCACCTTCAGATGCCAACCAGCACAAGCCTGGGTTACCTAAACTTCCAACCAATTATAAATCAGTTTCCCATAACCTCCTCCTTCCTTGGGTTCACTTAATTTGCTGGAGCATCTCACAGGACTCAGAGAAACATTTTACATACTAGATTGCTGGTTTATAATGAAAGGATTTAACTCAGGAACAGCCAGATGGAAGAACCAGGTATGGAGAAAGGGCACAGAACTTCCATTTCCTCCCCAGGCCCACTACTTTCTCCAGATGCCCAAGTGTTCAACAATCCTAAAGCCCTCCAAACCCTTCCTTTTGGGTTCGTATGGGGACATCCTTACATAGGGATTATTGATTAAATCATTGGCCATCGGTGATTGAACTCCATCTACCAGTCCCTCTCTCCTGGCCAGAGGTGAGGGTGGGGAGGGGATTAGGGGCTCCAAGTTCCAACCTTCTAGACACAGGTTGTTCTCCTGACAGCCAGCCCCACCCTTAGGCTGGATCCAAATTCTCCTCATTAACATAACAATAAACACATTTGTTGTTCTCTACATTTGGGAAATTCCTAGGGTTTTAGGAGCTCCCTGTCAAGAGCAGTGACAAAGACAAGTATGTATTTGTTATAAATCACAACATCACAGGAAAATTCTAGCATTTTGGGTTTGCTTAAGCTATCACTCTCTGAGAAAGTTCTATGAAAATATCTTACTGTGACTTTTTAAAATTTCTCCTTTTAATTCTTCCCATTTTACTTCATGTATATTGATACTTTGTTACTAGATTCATGAAAATTTTGGATTATTTTGTTATTAAAAAGGTATTCCTTTGCTAGTTAATAATTATTTCATCTTACTCCAATTATGCTTTTAACAAAAAACACTTCATTTTTTTAATTTATTTTTTTAAGATTTTATTTATTTATTTGAAATAAACAGAGAGAGAGAGATCACAAGTAGGCAGAGAGGCAGGCAGAGAGGGAGGGGGAAGCAGGCTCCCTGCTGAGCAGAGAGCCTGATGCGTGGCTCAGATCCCAGGACCCTGAGATCATGACCTGAGCTGAAGGCAGAGGCTCTAACCCACTGAGCCACCCAGGTGCCCTACTTCATTCATTGTTACAAGCGCATCACTTTTCTTTGGGTTTTATTTTTATTAATCTCTTTATCTTCACCTGTTCGGTGTACCTTTATTAGGATAGTATTTATACAGATCATTCAGCTGAACTTTTCTTTTTAATCCAGTGTAATAATTTTTTGTCTCTCCACTGGAAAATTTTGTCTTATGTTTACATGGATATCTATTACTAACAACATATATTATTAATTCTACCATAATTTGTATTTTCAACCAGTCTGGTTATTTTTTCCTCCAGCTTCCCATCTGTTGGATTAATATTTTTTTCTTCATTTTATTTTCCTTCCTTTTTAGAAATACCTGAGCTGTGTCATTTCGTTTGTTTCTTATTGATGATTATTCTTTGTACTTTACTATGAAAATATTTCAAAGATCTAATTAATTGACCCATCTCTCTGATGGTTAATTTTATTGCATCTACCTGGCTGGCTACGGTAAGGGATGCCCAAATAACTGGTAAAACATTTGTGGCAGTGTTTGTGCAGTGTTTCTGGAAAAGATTAGCATTCGAATCAATAAACTGAGGAAAGAAGAACCGCCCTCACCAACATGGGTGGACATCATCTAATCTATTGAGAGCCCTAATAGGAAAAAAAAGAAAAAAAGGAGGAAGGGAAATTTCCTTTCTCTTTGAGCTGGGCATGCATCTTCCTCCTGTCCTGGGTTATCGAAGCTACTGGTTCTCAGGACTTCGTGCTGGAAGGGAATTACACTGTCAGCTTTTCTGGATCTCCAGGTTGTAGAGGGCATATGCCGGGCTTCTTGGCTCTATAATCACAATGAGACAATGCCCATAATAAATCTCCTTTTTTCTGTCTATCTATCTATCTATCTATCTATCTATCTATCTATCTATCTATCTATCTATCATTTATCTATCTCCTATTGGTACTGTTTCTGTAGAGAACCCTGACTCATTCACTATCTGTCACTTTTCTCATATGTGAAATTAGGAAGTTCTAAAATCCCCTTCATCTATAGAGTGAAATGGAGAGAGTGGGAGAGAAATAGTCTAGATCAGTGGTCTTAAAGTAGCTTTATCCAGAGTTTTTTGATTTTCATAATTTCATTGAGCACTTCAGGAGATAGAAGACAGCCCAGAGAATGGACCATGGTCCTCCCTCTGCTTCTAGAACAGTGACACATTCAGTCTTCATTAGTGGGGTTCTCTGTTAGGGTTCCCTTAGAGAGGTTCTTCAAAAACTAAAAAAAACCCACAAAAGAAACAAAACGAAATTTGAGATCCATTAAAAAGATTAATTAGAAAAAATAAATTAGGGAAATTAAGATAATTCACTGATTGTTGACTAACTGTACTCAAGATGGTCCAACAGTAAGATCTATAGTATTCTACAGAGATTTGCAGATATCTCTGAGTTTTCATAATTTTTGCTATTTTTCTCAATGGAAGTATATAAAGTGTGCTTTGGTGTTTCGTTTGTTAGGGCTAGATAAAATGTTAAGTAAAACCTTAAAAAGGGGGGGTGGGAGCCAAAATCTTCAACAGCATTTTTCATAAATATGCAGTATTATAGGACATTTTCTTATAGAACTACAAAGAAAGAATGGGATTATTTGGAATAAAAGAAAGCTCAGAAAATATGTGTTAGATGTTTCCAAAGATCTGAAAAGTTATCATATTTATAAAGAATTAATTAGTGCAGCTTCCGAAAATAATACTGGAACAAATGAATAGCCTACTCTAGGTTATGAATAGGAGGAATATTCTAGCAGTCACTACCGTTCAAAAATTTAATAGGTTCTCATTTAGAGTAGTTTTATTCCTCACTAGAGGCATTGAGAATCAGAACTGCTAGGCTTCTCTGGACAGGATGCCCATCGTCAGGGATGGACTAGAAGAGACGGAGTGAAAAATCATCTCCAGTTCTGCAATGCTGGATATTGAAATTAAACATCTGGAGACCATATGTATTGTTTTAATTCAGTTCACAAATTTAAGTCATTTTAAGAATGAGGCACAAACCTGGTAAGCTCTGCTCCCCAAGATTCACACATAACTTTACCCACTACAAAGGAGCTCTTAAAGCTTCAGAGCAGCTAAAACCAAATTTTATTAAGCTTTCTTCTGGGAGTCTTCCTCTGACAAAGTATTATCTTTTCTTTATATAGCTAGGTTTCTCATGTTTCTCTCTCTTTTCCCTCCCAGTTTAACAAATATTGTTTGGTATGTATAAATAGATGGTAAAATTTTAAAGAAGAGCAAGGGAACAATAAGCATGCAAGTCAGTGGTACTCTTGACGTTGGAAGCAGCACATACTGTGGTAAAGCAGAGAGATTCCTAAGGTGCTGGCAATGTTCTAATTCCCAATCAGGATGGTATACACATAGTTTTGTTTTATAATCTTTTTAAAACTATACACATAAATGGTATATGCTTTTCTGAATTATCATACATCTCTTAATTAAGTTTTTAAAAAGTGATTCAAGTAAGATGGCCAAAAGGCCAGATCCCCTCAACAAAGCAAACTGGGAAAATCTCCGCAATCCCAAATGACTAGATAGTTTCCAAGAATGGCAGGTCACACAAAATCAGGTTACTTCCCATACTCAAATTTAATTCCATCTCTTGGTTCATGCCACCTTAGTGTGTTAAAATATTCACCAATTTATTTTTGATTTACCAGCCATATTGATGATACACTAATATGCAATACGGAAAGTTCCAATTTGGGAACTAAAGTCCTTTTGCTTTAACTGCATGGAATATGGAGGAAAACTTAAATTTGGAGAATAAAATAATTATTATGTATGACTTATGGGTTGAAATCAGCCTATAGCCATAGACAGGATTAAGTAATTAAGGTTTGGAAAGGCAGCTGCAAAGATATTTTAAATATATCATAATTCAAGAATCCTTACATTATAATTGAATGTTTAGTATAACAATCTGAAATTATTTTCATGTCTGGGTAAAGAACATGCAATAAAACATTTAATTAGCAAAAATGCGGTGGATAAGAAGATAACAGAAACAAACTTTGGGGAAATATAATCATGTCTTATAAATGGATATTTAAGACATCATCAAGAATAGTAATTAAATTAAGGATAATCAAAGCACATTGTTATAGAAATATATTAATATGATAATTTAATTTCAGTTATTTTAAAATATTACATCCAAGGATCTTAATGTATTTTTCTATTGCCAATTAGCTCATAATAAAGCATTTCCTTTTATTTCTATTACAAACCTGTTAAACTGAGTCAAAGAGGAGAAAATTGTCATTTTTTTCACAGAACAGTGGTTAAAATAGGAACAACTTATGTATCTACACTAGCATGTGTATATACATAGCTTTGGGTATTTCTCAGTGCAAGTTCAATTAATTATCTAAGTGACTTACTCTTGCATTGTCATGTAACTGGTACATTCTAACTCACAGCTATGTAAAATTACAAATCACAATCAAAATTTGTTATTTCAAATGTCAAGGGTTTACTGCATTTTTCTCGGGTGTAAATTTTAAGCTTAAAGCTGTTTTCCAAACAAGTCC
Organism: Ailurus styani; assembly: GCA_002007465.1. Lineage (NCBI taxonomy): Eukaryota > Metazoa > Chordata > Mammalia > Carnivora > Ailuridae > Ailurus > Ailurus styani. The sequence goes on along the minus strand of LNAC01000414.1, from coordinate 1,847,790 downwards.
AATCATACTCTTGCTTATGGATGCTCCTCAGGAAGGCAAAGTATATCAAATTCAATTATTAATCTTTATTGAAAGTTTACTATAGTCAGGAACTCTTGGTTGTCACCTTTGTCTAATCTCGTTCAGTAGATTAGGTTCTCTTGCTTTCCCTGCATCTAGAACGTTGTAATTCTTCCTTCCTAAGGTAGTAAGTAGTCCAACTTATGCAATGGGTGAGTATTAAATCAGGCAGTCAATGGGTTGGGGGAGACAAAAGGTCATTTTTGAATTCAAAAGTTCACTTTTCATTTGAAATGTTAAATATTGAAAGACTTAGATTATAGAGTTTATATCATAAACCAAAATGTGAGGAGAATGCACAAGGGAAAATGAGTCACTTTCGCACCCAGAGAGGATGTAACATTATCTGGCCTGTGGGAAGGAGACTAGAGCAATCTCAGATTGGAGAAAAGAGAGTGAAGGCTAGTAGAGGACATCTCTCCTCTGCTGTGAATGAGGATCTGAAAGTTCCCATGTGTGTTCAAGAGGTGGCTACGAGCACCATCCCGCTGGAAGAGGCTTCAAGATGATAACAAAGGAATCTAATTTCCAGCTGGAAACATCAGAGGTGGGTGCAGTCAGAGCAGATGTGACAGTCAATCCAAGGCCTGGACATCAAGCAATCACCAACTCCTGATGCCAGGAAAATACCTTCCTCTCTTCCCTCCCAGAGGTAACCAGGACGAGTCAGAAATTAGGGACTTCCGTGAGGGGAGGGGCAGGGGAAGGGATGCATCCTCATGTGATTAGTTACTCATAGGATAAATATTTAAATATAAGGTGACTGAATTACTACCATGAAGAGTGTATGTTTCTGATTGGAAATGAAGTTCTGCAATAGGAAACATCTGTGGCCTAAAACCACATTTACTCATAAAAAAAAAAAAAGATCCAAGTTTATCTCTTTCCTTCGTGTCAGAATTCTTCCTATTTTCTATTATTTTTTTCCTGTACACAACTTTATTTGCAACAGTGGATCTCCTTACTCTGCTGTTGGGTCTTCTATATTCTCTCTCATCCACCTTAAATTAGCATTTATAAGGACAGAAAACTACTTGCTATTTTCTCTGGCCCTTTGTCATGAACAATATGAGCAGAGGCCCCACATTAAATGGGAGATTTAGAGTTTCTAAAACATTATTCAATATCTTCTTTCTTATGTATAAAAGGAAGTAAAAGAATATTTTTAAAGTCTCTTATTATAAAAAAGAATCAGAAGATGCCAGAATCTGTTTATGGAACAGATACAGATCTATAAACAATGACCTCTAAAACATGGCCCTTCAGACCAGGGATAAGGTCCAGTATTAAAATAAACTTAATGAAATAGTCTTTGCAAAGACCAGGAATGCATAGGACACATATAGGCATCTTGATGTTTAAGAACAAACTGCAACTAACTGATCATCTCTGGGTGGACATGGGCTGTGAGATTGGAAATCACACAATACTGCCTGTTTGATTAAGAGGCTCTAAACCAAAAAGACTGAAAGGGGAAAAAAAAAAGATGAGAACCAGATACTATTAAAAATAACAGCTAGAAAATAGAAAAAGACAACTATATTAGAGAAATTACCAAGTAATTGATAGGAAAAATACCTGCAGGAAAGTATGGAAAGAATACCTGGTCCCGGGCGCCTGGGTGGCTCAGTGGGTTAAAGCCGCTGCCTTCGGCTCAGGTCATGATCCCAGGGTCCTGGGATCGAGGCCCGCGTCGGGCTCTCTGCTCAGCAGGGAGCCTGCTTCCTCCTCTCTCCTCTCTCTCTGCCTGCCTCTCTGCCTACTTGTAATCTCTCTCTCTGTGTCAAATGAATAAATAAAATCTTTAAAAAAAAAAAAAAAAAAAAAAAAAAAAGAATACCTGGTCCCGTCCTGAATACCTAGTCCAGGGCTCAGAGCTCTAGCTATTTAACACAGAAACTGTGAATATAGAAGAACTAAGCTTGAGCTTTTATCTTGTGAGCCATATAAGACTGAAGTTGTGATGTTAGACACTAGACATCATCAATATCCTGGAGGGTAGTTAGAAGGAAGTTCTCCAAAGGCAATAGAAAATGATGGTAAGGGTATAAAGAAAGTCAGACCTGGACCCCAGCCATAATGTCCTTTGGAAATGGGAAGGGAGTGAAGGAAAGACCACGTGCGAGCTTAGGAAGAGAAGAGGAATATAAAAACCATGTGAAGAGTCTAAAGGATGATCCTGAGAGCAGATGGGACAGGATTCTATAATCAGATATATGGCTAGCTAACAATGCCTAGGTCCAGTCTCCATTCACCTTTTATCCCAGAACCTTACAGAAATAATTTTCCTAAAGATAAAAATGAGATCATGTCATAGCTTGTTTCCTACTTGGAAATACATGAAGTTTCTAGGAAGGAGATGCCATAGAAAATAAGAGAAAAATTAGAGGTAATATTTCAAAATATTACCCTACTTTACCTGATACTCCTAAATCTAATTTAGCTTGAAATTCCATAATTAGATATAAAAAAACTTCTAAATACATGAAATGCTACTATTTTATGTTTCTGAGTATCTTTAGCTCTTACTAAATGCTTATACATGCATCATCTCATTTTCATTATCTACAAATTAAATAGGACAGTATATTATAAGTTCTAGTGCATAGTTGAGAAGGTAAGACCAGGAAATTTAAGTTATTATCTCAAGGTTACACAGCTAGAAATGGATGAGCGGAGACCACACACCATTTCCATACTTTAAATCTATTTTTTCATACTATGTCTCTCTGACTTAAGACAGTTCCATGAACAGAAGTAAGTTGTTCCTATTCTTTTTTTTTTTTAAAGATTTTATTTATTTATTTGACACAGAGAGAGAGAGAGATCAGATCACAGCTAGGCAGAGAGGCAGGCAGAGAGAGAGGAGGAAGCAGGCTCCCTGCCGAGCAGAGAGCCCAACGTGGGCCTCGATCCCAGGACCCTGGGATCATGACCTGAGCCGAAGGCAGCGGCTTTAACCCACTGAGCCACCCAGGCGCCCAAGTTGTTCCTATTCTGAAGGCAGGGGGTTATCTGGGTATAGAATTTGATTCCTCATAGTACTCCAGTGGAGAGACACAGGGACCTTTCGAAGGTCAACTCAAGGAACTCAACAGATGACACCAACATCTCTATTTATCCAACTGTGGGTCTATATATCCTTAGATATTGGATTACTACCCACCGAAAATACAGATTACCACCCATAGAAAATAAATCTAAGGTGACTTCCGGGGATGAAGACAAAACTCTGAATGAGTGGGTTCTGCCACTTTAAGATTAACAGGGTCTACTCTGAGAGTGTGCACATCTTGGGAATCTCAACAAATTTCAGATGACATAGCTTGTTTCCTTTTGGGCAATGCCCCTGGTTTATTTTGGAGCTATCCAAGGTGCTCATCTCAGACCACAGCTGTCAGCTGACCAAGCCTACCTAGCAAATTTCCTGGTCCTACTTGGTCCTTCTATCGAAGCAAATGGATTTTGATTTTTCTTTTTAGTAGAATCATGATATATGATTTCACACTTGGTTGAATTACTAAATGGCCAACTTTCGTAAAGAATATAGCATCCCGGGGCACCTGGGTGGTTCAGTAAGTTAAGCATCTGACTCTTGATTTCAGCTCAGGTTGTGATTGGAGCCCTGTGTGGGGCTCCATGCTCAGTGCAGAATCTGCTTGTCCCTTCACCTCTGCTCCTCCCCAACCCCCCCCAACTCTAGCTCTCTCTCTCTCTCTCTCAAATAAATAAATAAATAAAATCTTAAAAAAGACTATATCATCCCTACTTTCAGAAGTGGTAACTGAGAACATTAATAAGATCCCAAAGAAAACCTTCGAACAAATATTATTGAGTGATTGACTGTGGTTTATGCAAACTCAATATTTAAATGCATTGAGAGTCATGCTTCAGCCAAAATGTTAAACATACACATAACTAGAATAAAAATATCAACCCCATGATATTTTCTATTCTCTTTATTGGAAAGAAAAAGTCCTGGTTATAACCAACTAAATTGATTTCACGATCCACAGTATGGGGCCGGGGGGAGAAAGAAACTGGCAAGGATTATTAATGGCCAAGCTCCTATCTTGTATCTCTTCTCCACATCTTACTCTTCATACCTTTCTCCACTGTCCTGCCCTGTTCTTGTGTTCAGTTCTGCTTCACTTGTCCCGTCTTTTGAAACTGTGCTCATTCTGATTTGGCCTCTTACTTATGTCCTCCACTAACCTAAGGCTACTTCCTCCCATTCAAATGCTGATACTCAGGTTAGAGCACCCACAGGGGAAAAGAACTGAGATCTGAATTAGGGAAGCCCCTCCAAAAAAGGAAACCTGATGAAGGAAAACCAAAGGCACCAAACCCAGCTAACCACTTGCATCATTTTGCTCCTTTTCTCATGTTCTCCTCCCTCACTTTTAGCAACATGGGAGCAAACTTTTATTGTAAACTGTTCTGTGGCCTATGACTACCTTTTATCTACTGAGAATCTTACAAACGCCCCCTACTTAACTTAAACTTCACAATAACCATAAGGTCTGTCTCATCATCTTCATTTCTGTAGATGTGGATACTTGGCATCCATGAGGTTAAAAACTTTTCCAGGGATGAAACAGACAGGTTGTTATGGAAGGTGTTAACCTGGATACTAATGGACAAATAGGGATTGTTTAGAAGTTCATTACATAATGCACAGTTCAAGAACATGAGCAGTCCAGAAAGAACATTATAAACTAGCAAGTAAACAATAATGAAGCATCCATCATTATTAGACCCTTAATCTTTGTGCTATTGCACAGTTTAATCACTGCGTGACATTATTTTAACAACTCGAGGTACAAGATAAATAATATTAAATAATCTCCTAATGAATACATGTCTATTTTATTTTTTTTTTATTTTTTATTTTTTTAAAGATTTTATCTATTTACTTGACACAGAGAGAGAGATTACAAGTAGGCAGAGAGGCAGGCAGAGAGAGAGGGAGAGGAGGAAGCAGGCTCCCCACTGAGCAGAGAGCCCGATGCGGGCCTCGATCCCAGGACGCTGAGATCATGACCTGAGCCGAAAGCAGAGGCTTTAACCCACTGAGCCACCCAGGCGCCCTGTCTTTAAGCTCTTGAAGGGGAAAAATGGTTTACTATTTTGTTCATAGTACTTAGCATTGTGCTAGCCCTCTATTTTAACTATGGTACAGGGATTTGAAGTAATGACTGTTTATTTTGAGCATAGCGATGACCAACTTATTTTTTTTATTTTTATTTTTTTAGCAATGACCAACTTAAACTTAATTTTAGTCATACTTAATAAGAGGAACTGATCAGGAAGTGAGAAATATCCAGTTTTACCCTCCACCTCTTGTTCTATGAGCTTTCAGAAATGCTGATGGATATATAAACAATTGAAAATATGGGCAAAAAAATTGCAAATATGGGCAAAAACATCAAGAACTAGAAAGGAATCCAAGGTGATATAAGGACCATGAAGGAACCTAAGGAATATTATGGCAAGACAGAAGCATGTATTCTTATGTGGATCTGTAATTGAGATATTTTTTAAAATAATCAAACAATAAAACATAAGATTAACAGTAATTATGGGAGCGGCTCAGTCAAAGTCATGCACTCAGCCCTTTTTCATGGGGAAGCACTTTCTAGATGTAGTAACATTTGAGGAACCCTAGCGGGTTCCTCCAGTGACAAATGAGAGTATAGAAGCAGGGACCGTGAGAATAGGATCATAGTTCGAGGTGTTTGGGCAAATGAAAAGAAATCAAATGGTTGCTGAGAAAATCTTCAGATCAATTCGTGTGTATTGTTAGGAGGAAGCTGGCGATTTTTCATTTGCACTTTTAAAAATGCCTTAATTGCCTCAAGATAATTTACATTAGACCTATGTAAAGAACGTCACGGAGTAGCCTGAGCGTTAGCAGTGGCCACGCGAAGAGGAAAGGCTCCCGAACCCTGAAATTCCCAATTAGTGTATAAGTGTAAAGAGAACTAACAGGAAGTAGGTGATATAACCGATTTCCTTGGTGAAGTTTTCTTCTGGTGACAGGGAGCAAAACAGTACAATTCTCTTTATTTTCTAGCACTTGAGATTTCTAGAATTATATTTCCACATGATTGAAATTCCCTACACTGTTGTGATTATGACTTATAATTTCTTATGTAGTTTGTCTCTAGCTGTGTATGTTTCATGCCTGATACAGTTACCTAAGATGGGTAAAATATCCTCAGGAAAATAGGAGCTCATTGAATTTCAGAAACATGGTTTTAGAACCGCCAAAGTACTCAAGGCTGTGCCTTAAAACTGTTCCCACAGAAAAATTCATTTACCTACCTTTGTGTATGTGTTTCACTGAGACCAAAAAAACCAAAAAACAAACAAACAAAAAATACTCAAAAGTCAAACCAAAACAGTTCAGAGGGGCTGAAGAAAGGCTATATTGAGATTATGGATAAACCTACCCCTTGAAATAATGATCATTAAAGAAATTATATAATTGATTCATTTTTCAAACTCTCTAGCTTTATTTTCACACACCAAAAAAGATAATGATGGCAAACTGGTTTTCTGACCCTGCCATTTAATACATTTTCTAGTTCAGATGTTTCCTGACTCTGCTTCAAGGGAACGTCTGTGTTTAACCCGTAGGACTGAGACAGTCTGCCCAGAGTGACACCACCTCCCAATTATTGTTTAAAAAGAGAAAGAAAAAGATCATGATATGATTTTTTTCAATTTTTTTTTCACAAGTTTTTCTTCAACCTTTGGCAGTACATATACACCAGACTCTAGGATAAATGAATCTGTCTTAATGCAAGTTATACATTTAGTTATTTTAAATTAATTGTGTCAATATTTCAGTCCCCTCTCCCCAAAGCACCAGGGTCTAGAAAACACGCTTTGGGTGAGAGGTAGAGCAGGAAGTAAAATTGCCAAATTCAGCTCTTTCCATAACCTTTTATCTTTTAAGTCTAAATGCCTTAGTAAAATTTTTGAGATACTAAGAAGAAAGTATTTCACAGTATTTCTAATACTGTATTTATCGATGAAAAAAAATACATAGATCAGAGCAGAAATTAGATTAAATAATGCTTTTTACCATCCAAAATATTGAAAGCCTTAGGTTGGAATTCTTTTTTAAGATTTCAAAGCTAATCACACAAAATAAAAGACAAAAATGAGTGAAGCAGTCAACAAAGATTTACCCAAAAAAGGGTTTTCAGTGAGTCCTTATCTTAATTAAGTTTATAAAGTTTGTTATTTAGGCAGAAAACTAGGGAGAAGCTAATATAGCAGGGGAAATCAAGCCACCTAGGAGTTTAGAATGAACTTTTATCTGTACAGATTCATAATTCTTAAGTAGTGATTATCTCTCTAGCTATTTTCTTTTAAATAAAGAAACTTCTTTTTAACATAGAAATTTATCTTCTCTGAGTCCTTAGCCAATGATTCCCCATCACTTTCATATGAAGACAAAAATCGAGAAGTCCTAATATTTAGGGGGAATCATAAGGCAGCTTGCGGCAAGATATGGTCCTCCAGGGCTCCTGATGCCTCTGTGTGTGTGTGGAGGAGGATGAATGGACCGATACTAGGGCATACCTGCACACAGGTGAGTCATGGCACACAGTTGGAAAGACTCCCCACTTAGACCATCTTAGTAAAGAAAATCATTCTCTTGTTGATACTAACGATTGCTGGAATAATTGTGTTTAGTAGCTGCCTTATGTGCATGACTTCAACCCACCCTTCACCAAACTTGCGAGATGAGTTATATTATTAAATCAATTTTTGGGCTAGCAAAATGACAACACTAGAGTTCCACCACAGGTCTCTTACAGTTAGCTTCTACAACACTGTGCTTTGCTACATGTCTTTTGAGACAGGAATCTAAAGAAACATTTAAAAATAATATAAATAGTGCAAGGTAAATAATTTGATAAACCAATGTTTAAACCCTGAGAAATATATGGGATTAATGAAAGATCATGGATTTAAAAAAAAAAGAGGCCAGTGAAAATCTATGAGTATTTTATCAGAGGAGGACATGTAGTAAGTATTTCTCATCTCACATTCTCTAATACTAGAATAGTTATTTAAATGTCTTTCTGGAAAAGGGCCCTTACATTTTCAGTTGGTACAGTTATCCAAGTAGTATTTTCTAGGAATGTCAACCCAAAAAGAAGAGAATATAAGCACCCTAATCTCTTAGCAAAACCAAAATAACGTTAAAATAAATATAAAATATGCATCTGTATTTTAAAGGCCAGGGTTACATATGATTTTAGTAAGAAACTCTATGTCATCAGTGTTTCTAAATGCATTACCAAATATGTAAGAGATTTTAGATAATTTTCAGTTCACAGTAGAATTCTTTGAAATTACCCCACAAATTGGTTGTACCTCTTATTTATATTTTATCAAACCCATCTTTCTGACGTAGGCATTTCTTTTCTTGGGATTCTTACAAAGATAGTTATCATGCATAGAGTAGGCTCTAGCCTTTGGTGGTTTTAATCTCAGTGTAACATCTTTGTGTTTAGTACTTTTCTTTTCTTTCATCTGATCGTGTACATGCTAAGATGTCAAAACTGAAGTCTTCTGACATATCAGTCTTAGTTTCTAGCCAGTGTATGAAATCCTTCAAGGTTTAGCATTGAGTTTTAACAAGAAAATTTTAAAATGATAAAATAACGTATCAAATCACAATGAGTGAAACTTCTAGTCGGGTCCGTGGCAAAATATACTTTCTAAAAATTATAGTTGAAAAATATATACTATTTCTAATTTCTAAAAATTATAGTTGAAATTGAATGTATAGTCTATTGAGAGGCAGGAAAGAGACAGGAATTTTATGACAGATTGTCTTGTAAATTTAAAGTACCATTCATACTTCATTTTAAATGCCATCCAAGTACAACAGTTCTCGGTTATTGGGCTCTCTCAAGGATTTTGGATTAACAGGTCTATAAGCAATGAAATTTACTTAGAGTACAGTCTTCTGGAAAAGTGGTCTAGTTCATGTATTTGGGAGTGAAGCTAACTCTTGTCTTGTATTTGCTCTCTTCACAACACATTTCCCTTGAGAACAAGCAAAGTCTTCCCATATTGATGAGAATTTCACTTAGCTTAAAAACACCAGTCAAGGCAACAAATGCATTTACAGAGCTAAAACTTCAGAGGTGCTTAAAGACAGCGACTGTGTAATTCATGGGAGATTCACCTCTTTGAAGAGACTCATAACAGAGCGCCAGACCTTCTCAACAGACTGCTCATTACTACAGACTCTCTATGCAAATTGTAAACTTACTATAGGCCCTCAGGGGAGGGTTTTTCTGTTTTCTGTCTCTGGTACTAACCTAGTCTAACTTGCCATATAACTGCCCTCTTGCCAGTAATGTTAATGATGGTGATTATTAGTAATAACTCTGAGTAATGAGGTTTTCTTCCTTGTACTCAAAATAATTGCTCCATGTAAATCCACAGCAATTTTTACGGTACGTTAAAGATTAGTAACATTAGAAACTTGGCAAATCTTACTTATAGAGGCATTTTACCTAATGATCTAATCCATCAGTTCCCAGGGTTTAACAGTCTTGAGACTCACTTAGTACTGAAGGATCTCCCTTCTTTTCACAGTGGCACTGAGAAACAATGTCACTACACTACATTTTTAGGAGCTTCGTAAAAGGGTACCTTGACAAAAGCTCTGGTTTAAGCAAGAAAGGCTGTGAGTATAGGGATATATATAGTTTACTGGAGATTTGTCCCATAAAGTGAGGGATAACTTAAACTTCAGAAAGAAATTTCTTATCGTTTGATTTCTAAAGCAATTCAAGATAATTTTTAGTCATGAGGAATTTGCTGTCAATTTATCAATCATGTGAGCTAGAGTATGAAAGTGTCAACAAAGAGTTAGAAATATTAGCTATGTTCTTGCTTTTCTCAATCTCATCACTTCTGTGTCTCAGAACCTCCAAAAGGGAAGAACATACATAAGGAGAAACTTACTAGCTCATTGATACTGGTCTTTATATCCAATTTTTCTCACTTGACAGTTCAACCTGAGGAAGATATAGGACCACTGATTTCAATGAAGAGGAAAAAGAAGAAGGTGGTTATACAATTGGGTTCACTCATCTTTCTTCTACATCATGCTATTTGCAAATAAGGACCACGGTGACCAGAGATAAGAAGTCAAGTTTGCATCCTTCTAGGTTTCTTCTTTGTCCAAAGGGAAATTTCCATCACTGCCATTCTCTCTAGAGCCTTAGGTCAATCAGCACTTTTTAAAACATGGGAGGGTAGAGTGGATAATCTTTGATGAGTTTTCCTACTTCGTTAATGCATCCTCAGAACAAACAGGGGTATAAAGAGAGATCAGTAATCCATTGCTAATTCAACATCAGTTGTATATGGATTTTTCACATATAATGAGGCTTATTTCTAGGCTTATTGTCTATTCTTATTACAACATTATCTCACTTTGTTCGTTATAATATTATAACAAGTCTTGATATTTAGAAGAGAAAGTCATCCTTAATTTTTTTTAAAGATTTTACTTATTTATTTGAGAAAGAGAGTGAGAGGATTAGATGGGAGAAAGTCAGAAGGAGAAGCAGACTCCCCATGGAGCTGGGAGCCCGGTGTGGGACTCGATCCCGGGATGCCGGGATCATGACCTGAGCGGAAGGCAGTTGCTTAATCAACTGAGCCACCCAGGCGCCCCAGTCATCCTTAATTTTTATTCTTCTCCTTGAAGGGTGTCCTAGCCATTTACCATATGAGTTCAGTCACCTCATTAAACGTCATGGAGGGGTACCTGGGTGGCTCAGTGGGTTAAGCCTCTGCCTTCTGCTCAGGTCATGATCCCAGCATCCTGGGATGGAGCCTGCACTGTGCTCTCTGCTCAGCAGGGAGCCTGCTTCCCCCTCTCTCTCTGCCTGCCTCTCTACCTACTTGTGATCTCTCTCTCTGTCAAATAAATAAATAAAAATCTTTAAAAAATAAATAAATAAAAATAAATTTCATGGAAACTTCTGGTCAGTGGTTTACTTGACTTGTAGATTAATTTTGTTGGAATATCCATCTTTGTGATTTGGAGTTTTCTCATTAGTGAACATGATATGTTTTTATTTATTTCCAGTATATATTTAATGCAAAAAAACAGTTTGATTTGCTTGAAATATTCTAATATTATTCTGTCGTCTACTTTATGTGTTTCTCATCTTATTTTTAAAATTCCCTATATTCTGCATTCTTTATATTTAATCAGGTGAATTTCTCAAACAAACATACTAATTTTTAATCTTTTAGATCTATTTAAGGTTATATAACTAACTTTAAAAGGACAGACACTTTTAACTGCATGCAGTAAGTTCTGTTAAATAGTGCTTCCTCATTTAATAAAAACTATTTTATAAATTCCATTAAGATTTTCCTTTAACTCGTGGATTATGTAGGAATGAATTATTTAGCTCCAAAATATCTAAGGTTGCCTTTTTTTGTTGTTAATTTCACATTTATTTTCATTAGAGTCCAGTAGATTCAGTTCTTGCTGTAAGAATATATGTGCTCCTCTATCTTTCTAGACCAACTACCCCACATACTCTGCATATGGGGCAACAGTGTTTTTCAGCGTTCATTAAGCAAGGAAAGCTACCTCAGCACCTTGCTTCAAACCAAGAAACTAGCTTCTGTCCTCTTTCCTCTACAGAGACCTCTTAGTTGTTATCATAGAGATCTCTTAGTTTTTATCATCCCATGGGAGTGGCACTTGAAAGTAGCACAGTGCACCGGAACAATAAAAACCAATTTGGTAAGCCTTGGCCTCAGCCTCACTCATCATTTTGTATTTTAGTTCCACTTATGGTCTGGGGAAATAGTTAACTTTTTAGTCAACTGGCTATGACATTTATCATTTCTTTCTTTTAAAAAATACTGTAGCCATCATCACTAGGTATTTGGAGTATAACCAGGTATGTCAAATTGTGAACGTAGCCTGTTGCCTGGCAACCGTAGATATTAGTTATTGCTGCACCAACCATCTGAGGTAGATGATGCTGTTATCCCTTTGGGTAGAGAAACAATCCCGCTGAAGTTGAGAAACCTGCTAATCAGACTTAATTAAACCCGCTAAAGAGAAGATGTACTCACTCACAAAAACATTTTCACAGAAATGTTTGAGAAAATGTTTGATTTTGATAGTCTAAAAAAATCCTTTTTTGAAGAAAATTACTTTTTGCAATTCTGAAACTCTCACTCAGCACAGCCTGTGAAATACCAAGATTAAAAGTCTGTTTCTAGCCTTAGGCACCTTTTCCTAGGCTTGAGTAAACATTCACAAACATACATAGGTAGTGTCAATTTTGGCGGGGGGTTATTTTTAATTTTTTGAAGATTGATTTATTAATTTGAGAGAGTGAGAGAGCACGAATGGGAGGAGCAGAGGGAGAGAGAATTTGAGGCAGACTCCATCCTGAGTGTGGAGCCCAGAGTCAGACATGGGGCTCGATCCCATGACCCTAAAATCAGGACCTAAGCCAAAAACAAGACACTGAACCAAGTGTGCCACCCAGATGCCCCTGTACTGATCATTTTTTTAAATGCATCTTAATTTATGTAATGTACTACAACCTGTTTTTCATATGTTTTGAATATTCTTTAGGACACATTGACCTAAGTCACTTCTTTTCAATAGCTGGATGACATTCCATAGAATGGGTATAGAAAATGTTCTAAAGCATTTTATTGATGGATACGTGGGATTTTATAAGGTTTTAGGAAATTATACTTAATCTTATTAAATTCCTTCAATAAAATCTATGTAGCCAACTCGTTGCCTCTAACTTGATCCTCAATTGCTTTCTTTACAATTTTATGCCATTTCTAGTCTTCTTTATAGCATATATCTTCATGAGAGAGATCAAGGAAAGTAATAATAACAGCATGCCTCAAAATAACTTATGATTTTTTTCTCTGAATCTTTCTCCCTAGAATTGAAAAGGTTTCCTGAATTCTAATTTCTGAAAGAATGGCTTTTTAGTTGTATTATGAATGGTATTTCAGTACAAGGGAGTTTTCTCGGAATGATTATTTTTCATGACTTGTCAAATTTGACCATTCTAAATTTATTAGGAAATGCTGTAAGGGCCTCTGGGTCATGCAGTCCAAATTTCCCATTTCATTTCATAAGGCAAAATATGCTCTGGAGGCAAGGTAGCAGAAGATTCCAACTACTGATCTAAAGAGAGGGAAAATTATCTCACATGAACATACAATTAAAAACATCCTTCCGAAGGCTAAATGTGGTTAAAAACTGATTAACTGAAAAATAATGTCTTAGATATGAATTCCTTGCACCTTTGACCTTCATTACTTAACATTACCATTTTCTTGACTCCCTTTGTAAGATTCACCGAAATAATTGCTTCTAGAAGCATGTACAGAATATGATTTCAGATTTGAAAAATAATTTTTATACAATGGCGATACTTCGTGAACAGCCACCGTAAATTTTATATGTGACTATTAGCTCACAGAGCATTAGCCATAAAACAGAAGGGTGCCAGAATTAGAAAACAAATACTAGATATCCAGCTGCACCAATGCAAGCAATAAGATACATCATTAATGCTGAACTTAAAAAGCAATAATATAAAATCAGAGAAGGTATCAATCCTTTAATTTAGTTGAGCTATAATTATGTAATGAGAACATTGGCTCTTTTGAAACAATTTGAAAACAGTGCTGGGCTCTCTGTGGCTTGGACCAATGGATCTATTCATTCCAAGACTTGATTTCCTGTTCAGTTTAGCATACCATTAGTTGAAGGTAATTGTTGAGAGGATACTCTGTTACAAAAGCTACAGAACTCTCAATCATTTCAGTGCAGGATAGGTGCCCTGAAGAAAGGATCCTATTTCCCTAGTGTCCCTCATTATGTTTGTCCCTTCACACAATTGTGTGATTGTATACTGCTAAATAGTTATTTGGTGGTAATGGTGCATTTCAAATTGGTGACTCAAATAACAAGAATGGAGGAAAAAAGAGGAGAGAGTATGATCTTTGCCGAGCTATCCACCTGCAAGTTTCAAGTGAGTCAATCTGGGAACAGAATCCCATCGTAATAATTTCGAGACCTTTTGCAATGACTGAGTGAAACAATTCTGTGAGGAAAATATTTGAAAAAATATCTAGTTACTATAATACCTAAACTCTATTTACCTAGACCACATGAGAGGGAAGTTGCTGTCTTCCTAGCTATTCAGCTTTGTTTCGTATTCCTTGTCTACACATTCAGTTCTTTGAATTGTGGAAGCAAGCAAAAGCCTCATCAGCCACCCCCCACTTTTTTTTTCCAAGAAGGAGTGTGATCTCCTGGATTGACATCTCTTTAAATTGTGTCTTGCAATTAAATAAGAAGGAAAGGACGTTTCCCCACAATAATGTTCAGTAGATGCAGAAATCTCGCCCCTTTCCATGTATGAGCTCCAACCCATTAAAGGGATGTAGCACTAGGAAATGTATGCTTCTTACATTTGCTCCTTTTTTTTGTTTAAATTACCCTGAATTTAATTATGTAGATTGTTCTATAATTAGCAGACATTATGCAATTTGATAAGTAGCATGAATTAAATATTGCCTTTAACAAGTGGGTCTTGCGTATTGAAATATTTTTCATATCCTTTGGTGAAATTTTATCTGAACTCTCTATGACTGAATACCTATGAGGAAAGCAGCTAGAGTTAAAAGCATTAAATATGTAGTTTATAGTTTATAGAGTTGCCTAGCAACCAAAGGATTGAGAACAGAACATGTTTCCTTTAGCTCTCCAATATTGTGAAAATACCAATATGAATATGAGATCCAGGAAAGAAAAGGTGAAACTTTAAAAATTTTTCAGACTGCTTTTTGAATGACATAAATAAACATCCTTTCTGAGAATGGAAGGGTAACTACCAAAAAAAGCACCTCTTCATTTGTAGAAAGCAAGACATGGATGTGATTTCATCAAATAGAGTTGATTGATGCATTATCTTTGACCAGCATCATGATAAACGTGTCTGTCAATCAAATCTCAAACCTCCTAAGCCTCGGTTTATGCTCTATTCAGTTCAACTTAATAGCACTCACCTGCCTGACAGATGAGTAGCGTTGGCTTCACTAGCTTAAACGTTAGGAACCATTTTGTAAAGTATCAAATAGTCTATACCTGTTAATGTGTGAACATGGCACTCCAGTTATTCATTTGGTTTAACCTATTCCCATTTAAATCGAAGGTTGAAATGCCTTTCTGTGTATTAACAAGCTGCTGTGCAAGGAAAGAATTACCAAAATGCAGAGTTTTTATTTCCTCTTCTTGGTCTGTCTGCAAAGATATGGCAGTGAGTCACGCATAGGAAGCTTATTTATACTTGCGTGTTACACAGAGTTTCCCAAAATGTACTCGTCTGCAAATGTTTTCCCCAGCGTTGTAAACAATTACCTTGGCCAGAACAATGGTGCATCTGTGTCCTAAAGTTCAGTCACCTGAAGAAGTAATAATGTTATAAATTGCCCAGTGATGAACTTATTGACTGAAAATTAGGAAACTTAATAAAAAATATCACTGTGTTTCAAGAGCAGTTGGGAGAGAGAAAATTTATATGAAATCCAGACTGAAGTCAGATTTTTCTACCAGAATATATATTTTTTCATCAGCATACTCAATCATTCAAACTGAAATAGTAAAAGGGTACAGAAGTTTATGCAAAGTATGGCAGAAAGTCAACTTACCTCTCAGGTGAGCTGCTACGTGCCATAATTCTCTAGGGTCAAGCATCTGTGAATAAGAATTGCATCAAAATAGCTAAGTGATGACTCAGTGGTTAGTTAAGGAAGAGTAAAGGGGGAAAGACACACTCTGAAGATGTGCTCTGTGTTAATTTTCAGTAACATAACAAGACTGTAGACATTCCTTAAGTGTTAGAGTAGAACACACTAAGACAACCAGAAATTATAAATAGGATGTCGGGAGTGATGAGCCCCTACGTCTACTCCTAGGTCACCTTGGGAAAACAGCAGTTTAGAGTCTTTCTACTTGGTAAACGTAAGGGGCAGGGCTAGGTGACCTCTAATACCCCTAAATCATTAAGACTATCATTCCATAAATCACCAGAGTAAAATACTAAAAAATACCAAATTATATGAATAGCAAAACTACCTTTTAAAAAATTACAGAATTAAAGAAATTACTAGTCATTAAATATCTTATCCATTTTACCCCTTACAAAGAATGCAGCTAGTTGCTAATATTCTTTCCATTGGGGAAAAAAGCTGCAAATAAGCTGGCTTATTATTTTATGCTTGGACTTAGTTTTATGTATAACCTATGATCTTTAAAATAAGAGAGAGACAGAGAAAAGGAGAGAGCGAAAGAAACAGAGAGGTCCTGAAGAAGAGAAATCCAAGACACTGACCCCTTTAGGTATCATTGTGTCATGTAAGTTCTGGACAGATTTATAACATAGGGCATAAGAAACATACACAAAGACTGATCACCTTTTCAGAAAAGGCAATTTTTATGACCCATCTTCCTTACACAGAGAAATTGTCTACTGCCACAGCTAGCTAAGACCATAGGCTTAAAACGAACAACAGTGACTTCAATGCAATTTTTCAGATTGCTTTAAGGACGTAGCAGTGTTTCATCAATTTGAAAGCATTTTCTTTCCTGAATTAGGGGATGACAAAAATACAATTTTCTGTAAAAATGGTACCTGCCATTCGTACTCATACTACTGAAAACTGCTCAGGGTGCCTGTTATTCTGTATTACAGGTCAGGTCCCGAGTGAAACAGCTTCCAAGGTGGGCTCTGTGCTTCTACCAGGAGTCCATTCTAAAGGCAACTTTTAGACAAAAGGGTCTTTAGGTGACTGTGTTTAAATAAGAATCAGATTGGTTCCTAAGAGGGTGGTGTACCTTTGTCAGAATTCAAGGGAAGACCAACTGGGGACCAGGTTTGAGATGCAGGATTAGAGAATTTTTCACTCAGTCCTGTGACCTGATGGTTCTAGGATTTGTCTCATTCTTGTCACTGCGGTCCATTCAGTAGAGTGGAGCTCGCGCATAAACCTCGTTCCCATGGTCACCCAGCCTACCGGCCCCGTAAGGAGATCGTCCGTGGAACTCCCTTAAAGTGACAAAAGGCCTTTTCCATCTTGAAGCAGTTAGCCCTAAAGGAAGAGGATTTTTCTTCTTCCAGCAAGACAATCTACATGTACAGAAAAACGTGGTGTATATTTAGGCCACTGACCAAAGGACTATCATTAGCTCTCATTTACTTATTTTCAATGGGCCATTTAGAATTAATCCAAACAAACACTGGAAAAGTTATGGAAACATAAAAATTGTATTTCTGATATTTTTAAAATCTTCCAGCTCAAGGAGAAGAAATTTATATTTAAGAATGTTGTGCACAATACCCCAGGATAATAAATCAGTATTCTCTCTGAAGTCCAGCAGAAACTAAATTAGAATGTTGAATAACTTTATCCAAAATAAATGGTAGCAAACCAGTACCTTTCAGAAATGTTTACAACTGACCTTCCTTTTGGACTCTTTGGTGATTGATTTGAGATTCAACAGTAGGTAAACATTGTGCTATTAGCAGACCTGGCCTGCATTTAGACACGCACCAGTGTCTTTAAAGCTCCAGCCAGAGGGATACAGTGTCTTTAAAAGTTACCCAGCAACCTCATGAAGTTGAAGAAAAAACTCACTCAAAAGGATTTGGTGGTGAGGGCCAGGGTCTATGAAATAGGCTCTTCCAAGGAGATGCCTCAACAGTGTTGATAAACGAGAGGCAAATTTCTAGACATTTAAAACACAACACACTTGTGTTCAGTTGACAGTAAGTTGCCAAATAGTCATAGCTATAACCTAAAAGATGGAAATTACAAGTATTTTTGTGATTTCATTGCTTTCCTGGTAGAATACTATGATCACCATGACCAGGTGATGAGTTAAACGGGGTCTCTGTGATTTGACTTGTGCTGGGTAGAATACCTTTCCCCCAACCCCACTGCAGAATTATCATCATCATAGTCTACTTCACAGCAGGAGATGTACACATCACTTGTCTGTAGCATTTTATAGTTTTCTGTATTTAATCCTCAGAATCATTCTGGGAGCAAAACAGGCCAGGCAGAGTGGAAAAAAAGAAACAAGTTTGAGGTGAAATGCATAAGGCCTGGGTTTGAATCTGTTATTATCTTTGTAAATTGGGGGAAATTACCTAGCCTCTGTAAATCCTATCCTAATATTTACACTGTAAAAAATATTATTCACCTTGGAGAGTTGCTATAGCCATTGGTGTGTAGGAAATGGAAATATGTAATTGTTCACGTTTTATGGATGACGAAGTTCAAATAGAGAAAAATTACATGACTTGTATAAGGTCACACAACTGAATGACAGAACTAGACAAAAATGAGGAATGAAGAATCCAAGAATTCCACCTTTTGTGTTCATGTTGATTCTCGTTAGAGCTCTCAGAACCAAATAACCTCTGCTGTGACACCTCTGAGAATAACAGTTAGTCTTCCAACCTCCAGCAGCCTCTCCTTTCTCCAGACTCCTAAAGTACAATCTATGTACCTTCGGGGACCTAGTACTGCATGTCTGATAACTGACAGGGGAATGGGTAAACATTCATATAGACGGATGGATGGATGGATGGATGGATGGATGGATGGATGGATGGATGTAGACACAGTGTGAAAGAGATTTTCCTTCCTTCAGTACACAGTAAATCCCTCAAGGAACCACACTTATGTTCATAATGTATCTGCTCAGTATTTTTGTGATTCTTTCCTTCTGAGAAGTTTTTCTATCTATAGATTCTATAATCTAAAATTGTATTTTGACATACATTTTTTCTTATTTTTAAGATGAGAATGATAGAGAGATGGTCAACAAGTGGCATAAAATTGTCTATTCAGTATTGCCAAGGAAATAGAAATTATAGTGCATTTCACCATGAATTGTGATGACTCGGGCTCCCCAACACAGAGGGCCCCCCTCCCAGTGGCTGATGGATCTTTCCATAATAATGCACACCAAACAGGATGAATAATGGCCTCTGAAAAGAAAAGCACTCACACTCATAATAAACCTTTTACTGTCATGTCTTTGGATTGATTTAAATTCTTCAGGCCCAGAGACCAGTATTAACCCCAAGTATGATGTTGAGCCTGAATGTCTTATTAAAATCTTAATGTTTTAGATTTGGCAACAGCTCTTGGTTCCGATAAAGTTCAATAATTGGACTTACCCTAATTTTTTTTTCACATAAGTCAATATGAAAGGAGTTTCATAGACCTTTGGTCCATATGTAAATCATTCAGAGTAAACTTTACAGATAATTCTACAAGGTCTCTTCCCGGTGATCTTAACAACCTATGCCACCTTATCACTGAAGCCAAACGGTTATACCTGAAGTCTGAGGAAAGATTATTCTTGATTTTGTGTTTGCCCCAGTTCAAGTTCTGCTCGAATATCCAAAACAGCTTCTGAGCCTTCTCTTCATAACAGTTCCTAAAACAATGAAGCTCACCTTTGAAATGACCTTAAGCTGGTATATTTTAATAAGTCAGATGTCGTCCAGCACCCTGTATAACTACCCCGATTTTTATTGAATTGCAGCAAATATATCTGCACCTTGTTCATGCTCCCCTGGAATCGTTTCTAACCCCAAAAAACTTAAGCTAAACTGTACTCAGGTTCAGTATATGCATCCAAGTTTGATATAACTCAGATGGGGGAAGCTTTTCCTGTTTGCTAGGTTTTTTTGGGGGGGGATAAGATCAAGTTGAGATTCTCATTGCTTTTGTTTTTGCTACATTTTACTTTCCTAATATACTAATTGGGTTTTCATTAAAAAAATAATCCCTCTAACCCATTTCTAATAAGTCCTTTTTCTATGAATTAATGAAATCCATGTGGCCACATGAACCTAAAAGTTGGGAAATATTTTTAGTTTATTTCTTCAACTTTAAAAGGATGGAAAATAGTGAGTACCCATCCACGTGAAAGTGCACTCGTTATGTGATGCATGTAATAGGGATAAATCTGAAGGTATCCCCTTTACTTTGTAGGGAACTTTTTAAATGGTAGAAGAATAGCGATGCAGTCTCAACCATGCTTCCCTGTCCTGGATCCAACATAAACCAAAGCATTTAACCAGTTTATCAGAATTCAGCATATCTGAATATACCCTCGTGCCCAGCACAATGACGGCATGTGAATAAATTACAGTGAAAAGAGGGGAGTGGAGGGATAGATGAACTGGGTCTGATGGGCAAAACATAGAGAGAGTTGTACAATTGCTATTTTGTATTGTTGAAGACTTTACACTCTTAGAGAATGGCCATACATGTGTACGTGCAAGAGGAATCAGAATCCCACTCTTACTTACGCGAAGCAAAATGTTTACAAGTTTTAGTGATTCTAGACAGTTCTGGAGTTTAAAGCTCTTTTGCAACCTCTTAGAGCTTTAATAAAATTTTAAAACCTATGTGTAAAAGTCACACAATTTAGATAAGACTGAAAATTTCTTGAATTTGGCGTTGGATTAGTAATGCCAGGATAAAACTACCTTGACACGTTGAAGGGATTTCAGTTTTCACAAAGACTGTTCATTTCCTGTGTTTTTTCCTCTTTTATTCTACCAATCCATAAGATGCTAAATAGCTATCTATTTCACCAAATATAGGGTTTTTGCTTTGCGTTTAACTTGTCCGCGGCTCCCTTATCCCAGAATTTAGATTGTTCCCACAGTATGTTCGTCTCACACTCCTTTCCGTTCCTTTGCTCCTGGTGAATCTCTGCGTAGAACACAGTCTCCTCTTCACCAGGCCGCCGGGAAATCGCCCCACTCTATCCCTTAGCACACACAGGATTTATTATTCTATTCTTTTATATGTCTCCTTCTTCTGTCTTTGCGACTATTTCATGTATTTTCTTGGTCCCTCCAACTACGTCGTAAGAACTTGGGAATGGAGACCTTGTCTTTTGCCCCTTCTATGTCCCTCTGATGGTCTAACACATGTTAAACATGTAATATATGTCTGAAAAATAGAGTACTTCACGCCTCAGGAAAAGATTCAACCAGAACAATGGGACAGTTAGGACTTCATCTCCGGGGTACCAAGCACAACACCCTGTTTTACTTAGAAACAGTGCTGTGAAATACCATGTAAATCCACAATGTCCTGACTTTGTATCTTACATGTGTATTTACATGAAAACATTTTTACATATGTAAAAAGAGAGAAGAAATATTGGAGTTTGTTTATGTAAAAAATAGAAGTGTAGGAACAATATTTGCTCTAATTTTCCAGACTGTTTTCATGTGCTTAAGGCTATTTCTACCCAGCTTTTAAAAACAAGGCATTCTATTTCTGTTAGTGACAACAGGTCTAAACACAGCAAGGAGAAGGAAAAACCACCATGTAACTCATATTAATGAATCAATTAGTATGTGTGTGATGGATCCAGTCTCAATTTCACAGGCAGCTACTTGTCCCATCCAGAGTCCTATCAGTCTGCTACCATCCATCATGAGTCAACAGTAAAAACAGGGAAAGGAATATTCTAGACCATCAGTCAGTTCAACTACTATGGTTTCACATCTGTTGGGTTTATTTTGTAGTGGTTGGTACTCATGTCCTTTTGTTACTCTCTGACATTAGAGCGGTCTAGCTGGAACAGAAATGTAGCAACAACCCTGCAAACCCCATATTCCAGTATGTGGCTGGGTGTGAATAGACGCGAAGGCTCACGGTGGCGCCTGCCTCAATGAACACTTAGTGGGCACACTGATTTATTCACAACGCTTTATAATCTGTTGGGTGTTTATTCTGTTTTCCAAAAATGTGTGTGAGTATGTGTGGGACATAAATTCACGTTGGCAGTAATAGTAATCCACTATGCAGCAACATGTATCATGATTTCCATTCATTTCAGGAAGAATTTCCTTTTTTTTTCTTTTTTTTTTAAGATTTTATTTATTTATTTGACAGAGAGAGAGAGAGCGATCACAAGTAGGCAGAGAGGCAGGCAGAGAGAGATGAGGAAGCAGGCTCCCTGCCGATCATGACCTGAGCCAAAGGCAGAGGCTTTAATCCACTGAGGCACCCAGGTGCCCTCAGGAAGAATTTCTAACCACAAGGAAAAAGTGTATCAGAAAGGACAAGTAAGACGACTTCATTTTGAAGCCTGTTTCTCAACTCTCACGATGTCCTACCACAATGTTCTTTATGTCACTACTGAACTATTATTCTTTTCTCTCACTCCCTCATGACCTCCCTGGGTTGCCCCAACTTCCCAATACAACCACCTTCCCATTTCAAGTCTCCTAAACACGATAAACTTACTGTTGGTGAGACTTGTCCTTCTTCAACTACCAAACCAAAACCCAGACATTTTTAGAAAATTCAGAAGACCCAATAGTTGTGACCTTTCCCTTGAATACTCATATCCTCTGTTATGATTAAAGCCTCAACCGTGGTGTGATGGGTGGCTCAGTTGGTTAAGCATCTGCCTTCAGCTCAGGTCATGATCCCAGGGTCCTGGGACTGAGCTCAGATTTGGCTCCCTGCTCAGCGGGAAGCCTGCTTCTCCCTCTCCCTCTCTTGCTCCCCCTGCTTGTGCTCTCTCTCTGTCAAATAAATAAATAGAATCTTAAAAAAAAAAAAAAGGCCGGGACACCTGGGAGGCTCAGTTAAGTGTCTGCCTTTGGCTTAGGTCATGATCCCAAGGTCCTGGAATCCAGCCCCACCTCTTGCTCCCTGCTCAGCAGGGGTTCTCCCTCTCCCTCTGCCACTCCCCCTGCATGTTCTTCCCCCCCCCTCTCAAATAAATAAATAAAATCTTAAAAAAGAAAAAAGCTTCAACCTTGCCTTCACTCTTCACATCTTAATTGTTCCAGCAAATGTGAATGCACTGTGCATATCTGGCTTGATGTGGCAAAGCTGGCTCTCTGTCCATGGGGGAAAAGGCGATTTACCTGCCTGCACTGAACTCAAGGGGCAGCATGAGTGCTTCTATGTGCCCCAGAAGCCCCCTCCCAACCCCCCCACCACGCCCTGCTGGTACTTTCCCCTCTAGCTCATACTGTCTAGGGGTACTTTTGCAGAGGGGCAAGTCTGCAGAATGGGCTACTGCACCTAATACAACTGAAGGCATGTTCCAGACTGCAGTATTCAGTGTGCCCAGCAGCACATGGTATCTGGAAGAATGCAATGAGGGTGAAGGGAAAATCTCTCAATACCAGTGCGCAGCCTCAACGCAGTAAGGTGGGAAGACAAGTGTTATCTTACCACCATCTGAGTTGCACTTGATGGGAAAAATGTTAACTAACAGCTCCCAGAAGAGCACCTGACACAAATGAGCAGGAAAACTGTTCTGACCAAATTGGCAGTCCGATATGTTGATTAACTGACGCCTGCCGAGCACTGGGGCTTTGGTTTACTGGAAGATGTCAAGGGGGAATAGGAGAGTATGCAGTTTAGAGTTCAGGCAGCATGAAGCCTAGCTCTTCTGAGTCATAAATATGAGCTCTTGGAAAATTTACTTATTGATGCTGGTCAAAACTTACCGTTTCCTGCAACTACAAAGGGAGAGTAAAAGAATGTTTATATCACACAGTTGATGTGAGAATCAAATGAATATATGAGTCTAAAAACTACCTAGCATCGTGCCCAGTTAGAAATTGCTATGGTTTCTTCCCTACCACCTCCCCTTGAGACTGTCCTCCAAGGAAACCATCCTGACCCAGACACTGAACTTCACTGCCTGCCTTCCTGGGTAGAGCAGTAACATCTTCTCAGTCTTCCATTTGTGTGTGTTGTCTTGCTGTCAGTTCACCTCCACTCATTTATTTTATTCCCAAACTATTTATGACATGCCTCCTATGCAGAGAAATGGACTGTCCTCGTGGACTATTTCCTCTGAAAGTCCTGGAAACTCTGATATGAACTTCTGTTGGCTGGTAATTTCTTCAGGTATTGGTTTTGGCAACTGCCTGCAGTTCCCTGTCACCTGCCAGACCACATCCCACTCCACTGTGTCTGTCCTTCTACCCAGGGCCTATCTGAGCCCGAGTGGTGTGTGTGGCTTACAGTGGTGTCCTCCTTTTTTCTCCTGTCCACTGTAATGCACCTGACAGGACTCCATAGCTTCCATCCTTCAGGCACTCAGTACACTTCGTGTCACCTAATAATCTCAACATATCTTTTAGTTTTTGTAATTCTAAGATGGTTCTCCAAGATTTTTCTGCCTTGGTCTCCAGGAGTATGAATACAAGGAGATATATCACTCCCTTGATCATGTTATAAGGAGATATATCACTTCCTTGATCATGTTATAAGGAGATATATCCTTCCCTTGATCATGTTATACAATACAGCAAACGGATTTGAGAGGCATCGAGGCTACCAATCAGCTGACTTAGAGATGAGCTATCTGGATGAGTCCATTTAAGCATTTAAAAGTGGAACGTTCCCACCCCCAAAATAAATATTTTTTTTAAAGATTTTATTTATTTATTTCACAGTGGGAGAGAGATCACAAGGAGGCAGAGAGGCAGGCAGAGAGAGAGGGGGAAGCAGGTTCCCTGCTGAGCAGAGAGCCCTATGCGGGCCTCGATCCCAGGACCCTGAGATCATGACCTGAGCCGAAAGCAGAGGCCTTAACCCACTGAGCCACCCAGGCGCCCAAAATAAATATTTTTTAAAAGATTTTATTTATTTATTTTACAGAGTGATGAGAGAGAGTGAAAACATGGGGAGGAGCAGAAGGAGAGGAGAGGGGGAATCTCCAGAAGACTCCCCACTGAGGTCAGAGCTTGACACGGTGCTCAATCCCACACGAGATCTTGACTTGAGCCAAAATCAAGAGTCAGAAGCTCATCCAACTGAGCCACCCAGGTGTCCCAACAAATACATAAATCTCAAAAAAATGAAAAGAAAAAAGGGGCATCTGGGTGGCTCAGTGGGTTAAGCATTAGACTCTTGATTTCAGCAAGGTCAGGATCTCATGGTCTTGGGATGAGCCCTGTGTCAGGCTCTGAGCTCAGAGGGGACTCTGCTTGGGATTCCCTCTCTCTCTGCCCCTACCCCCACTCAAGCTTGCATGTGTGCACTCTCTCTCTCAAATAAATAAATAAACTTTAAAAAAAAAAAAAGAAAAAGAAAAAGTGGAAACTTTTCTCAAGCTGCTGATAGAAATCACAGATTTTAAGGATGAGAAGAAATGCAGCTGACCCCAAGGAGCAGAGAACAGGCCTGCTGGTAGCCAGCAAGAAAACAGTCCTACAACCACAAGGAATTAAATCCAACCAACAACTCGAATGAGCTTGAAAGAGGACTCTTCCCCAGAGCCTCCAGGTAAGAGATCAGGCTGCCATCTTGAATTTATCCTTGTGAAACCCTAAGCAGATATTCCCTCTGAGCCTGACTGGATTTCTGATCTACATAACCATGAGATCATAAGAGGGTTGTTTTAAGATAATAAGTTTGTAGTGATTTGTTACACAGCATTAGAAAACTAACACAGAAATATCTCTTCCCCTCCTCATTTAAAATAATCTTGTTTATCACTGGTTTTCAACAACTGGATTATAATGTCTCTTGGCACAGTTTCTTCATTTTGTTTTCTGCTTATAGTTCACTGAGCTTCTTTTGTCTCTGGATGTATAGTTTTTTTAAATCAGATTCGAAATTTTTTCCATCATTTCTTCAAATATTTTTTCTATCCCTCCCTCCCTCCCTCCCTCCCTTCCTCCCTTCCTCCCTTCCTCCCTTCCTTCCTTCCTTCCTTTCTCTCTCTCTCTCTCTCTCTCTCTCTCTCTCTCTCTCTCTCTCTCTTTCTTCTTTTGAGACTCTAATTATACATATATTTTGGCTACTTGATGCTACCCCAAAACTCACTGATGAGTTATTTTTAAGTCTATTTTTTCTCCCTGTAGTGCATTTAGAATAAAACTTAAAATAAAACTGGATGGTATATGTTACTATGGAATCAAGTTGACTGATTTCTTCTGTAGTGTCTACCCTGCTAGCAATCCCATCCAGTTTTATTTTCATTTCAGATATTTTATTTTTCATCTTAGGTGTTAAATATGCATCCTTTTTGTATCTTCTTTTCTCTTAATTATATCCTTTCCTTCCCCTACCTTCCTTAACATGTGAAGTACATTTATAATTGCTGTTTTCGCATCCTGGTCTACTGATTGTCATCTCTTTTATTTTTGGCTCTGTTTCTAGTTTTTTTTCCCTCTTGGTTATGAGTTATATTTTCTACTTTTATGCAGGCTTGTTAATTTTTGATTGGATACTAGAAATTATGAGTTTTACATTGTTGATGCTGGATTTTCTTTTCAATTATTTTTGGGCTTCTTGCCGTGTGTAGTTATGTTACTTGGAATTGGTTTGATTCTTTGCAAGATCACCTTTAAACTGTGCTAAGATTGATCCTGTACGACCTTTAGTCTGGGGCTCATTTGGCACCACTCCTAAGGCAGGACTATTCTGAGGACACTGTGCAATCTTCTCTTTTATTAGGAGATCTTCTCATCCTGTCTGGCAGGAATACAAAGTAGCACCAGCTCTGTCTCACATGATTGTCTCCACAATTTCTTTCCAGCAATTCTTTCCCTACTCTATCTCCTTACACACGTGTGTAGATGAACCCAGAGCCAAAGACTCAAGAGACACTCTGCAAATTTCTAAAGCTTACTCTCCTTATTCAAACATCAGCCTTCTCTCTGGTACTATGTCCTGCAAATTCTCCCCGTAACTCTGAACTCTGTCTCCTCAACTCAGTGAGACTGCCTGATGCTCTTTGGGCTGCCCCTCCCTGATCTGCATGCTGGAAACTCTCACCCTGCTGTGAGTTGAAGCACTTGTAGGGCTCATCCTGTTCGTTTTCCTTCTTCTGGGAAGCAGTGTTCTGTGGTGCTTGTTTTCTAAAAATGAAACTCATCGTTCACATATTCTGCCTGGTTTTCTGCTTATGTAATGCATGAGGGTAAATTCAAGTCCTGTTATCTGATTATAGAACCAAGTGCTTGTTGTAGGCACCCAGTATTCATAAATTCAAGGACCACATACTAAAAAACCTACAAAGGCCAGGCAAGTAATGCAAATGACTTAAGGGAGGGGTGTCGGCAGAAAAGAGCAGAGCTTTGGCCAATAATTTGTACTTGATGTCATACAAGGTAGTAGGCCACCATATTGTGCATTCAGTTCTGTACTCTTTCTTTCCTTCTCTCCTTTGAGTGCAAATCAAAACTATTAGAAACACCTCTCTCTTTCAAACCTCTCATAGGATATGGATATTTATGGTGTGCATTTAATTCAGTACATTAACTTTTAAGGATGTTTGCATTTTCCATCTCAACTATAATTATGT
The DNA here is from genome assembly GCA_002007465.1 of Ailurus styani. Classification (NCBI taxonomy): domain Eukaryota; kingdom Metazoa; phylum Chordata; class Mammalia; order Carnivora; family Ailuridae; genus Ailurus; species Ailurus styani. The sequence continues at coordinate 1,820,279 of LNAC01000414.1, read as the reverse complement.
AGTCTTTCTTTTCAGAAAAATTGAGAATTTCAGCCAAAATTTGAGGGAAGTCTTTCTGAGAAATGGCTTATGAGAGTGGAGTGAGAGATGAGAAGAATGCAGGTTGAAAAATGGACAAAACCCCACTACAGACTCTGAAAAATCACACCTATTTTATCCTGAACAATAGAATCAGGAGTGCAGTGACTCAATGCTAAACATTATAACATGAGCTGTGATAGTTGTAATTATCTTTCAGAAGATCACTGCAGTCTTCCAGCTAAATGGTGCATCTAATCAAGTCTCAAGAACTAAAATATAAATGTGTATTCACAGGTTCTAAATGCATATTTATAGTTATTCATACTTTTGTTTAAAATTCACTGCATACAAGATACTTTCAATAACATGTCAAATGGTGATGCAAAAACCCTGTATCTTGAAAAATGTAGTAATTAAAAAACACACACACACAAGGAAGTGGGTAGCTGTTGTTCACAAGCATCCTTAAAATTTGGTCTAATATTTTTATCTCTACTTAACACGCATATAGTAACTAAACCACAAAATGATGATCTGGGTACATATTATCTAGCTGCCTATTCCTGCCTATGAGTACAATAGCAACAACAAAGCGAGGACCAAACGTAGGACCTCATGCTTCGTGGAGTCACCAACTTCTGGAGGAAGAAAAAGACACCGAGTAAAATCATCTGAGAAACATACCTAGAATGGTAGATTTCATCAGTCAAATTCTGTGAACTGGAAAAGTATTTTTTTTTTAAAGATTTTATTTATTTATTTCACAGAGGGAGAGAGATCACAAGTAGGCAGAGAGGCAGGCAGAGAGAGAGAAGGAAGCAGGCTCTCTACTGAGCAGAGAGCCCAATGCGGGCCTCGATCCCAGGACCCTGAGATCATGACCTGAGCTGAAGGCAGAGGCTTTAACCCACTGAGCCACCCAGGCGCCCTGGAAAGGTATTTTTACATCTCAGGAACTTTGTGGGGGATTTTGAGGAAATAATACTGTCCAGTTTCCCCACCATCACCCCAGAAAATGAAAAACTTGATGTTTGCATACTTCAACCTAAAAGAATAAATTAGTGAGAGAAATGCAGTTCTCAAATAAGAATACCTGAGGGAACATATAATCCAACAGATAAATGATCAGTAACCACTGAATTCTCACTATGAGAACCTATTTATCTAATAATTGCTGTATGTCCCATTGTTTCCACATAAAGGTTGCTCGATGCAAGTGGCAAAAAAAAAATCAGTCATTTCAATAGCTCTACGCAAATTATTTTTTAAAACCACCAAGTGAGAATGAAGCGTAAGCCTTCTCAGACATAAAACAAATTTAACTGTATACCAATAGTCATTATTTTAACCCAGCCAAGACCTTACCCAGGGTTAATCTTAGGAGAAGTTGAGAGTACTTAGTGTGATTTAAGAGCAATGAAATACCACCAACCATTCTAACAAATTCTTAAAAAGCTAGTCATATAATTTCCTGCAATCCACCAATTGGAAAATCCTGTTAATTAGCTAGTGTGATATGTATTTTAAAGATGAGATATTTATTGAAAGTGTTAAAGACTGGAGAATGATGCAGGGCTTACTATGAATTATTTTAATTAGATTTCAGAGATATCCCCATTTCCCTCATCTATTCAGCAATGAAGCCCTGTTGGTCCCTTTGTGAATTCATTCTTTCTTTTTCTCCCTTCCCTTCCCTTCTTTGGCTCCATTCCCATCCCAAACACTCTAGTTTAGACCTTCATCATTTCTCATCTAGATTGCTACAACAGTTTGCTTAAGCCTTACTGCACCGCAATACTGTTTTGTCCTAGCAGTGTATTAAAATATGATGTCTCTTCACTTAAAATCTTCTAATGACTTCCTAACACAAATGGATAAAGTGCAGATGTTTAATGAAGATTCTAAGACCCTTAATATCAGGTGACTGACTACCTTTCTCACCTCATCTCTCACCACTAGCCAAATGGTCCAGCCAAAACCCAACTAACTAGAGTCCCCAGAATAGTTCCAGTCAGCAAAGCTCCTTAGTTAGGAAATGTGCCATTTCCTTATGAAAAATTCTCTGTCTGGCTCCCTACATACCACACTTGACCCAGGCCATTTAGTCCATTGATGGAGGAGTTAACTCCTAATTATCTTTCAGGAGCCATCATGGATCTAACCTCTTTGAATCCTCCCTGGTAATATCCCAGGGCATCCCAAGGTTATGGGAAATTATCTTCCTACACCCATAGCCTTTGGNTCCATCATGGATCTAACCTGGGTAATATCCCAGGGCATCCCAAGGTTATGGGAAATTATCTTCCTACACCCATAGCCTTTGGCACATAATCCCATAATAGTAAACATAGTAATCAGTGTCTCACAGTAGAACCCTTGAGTAGTATAAGCTTATCAAGGGTGGGATTGTGCATTTATCTTTATCTTTCCTAGGGACTCATATTGTGCCTCTTGCTTGATCAATTGTTTGACTAGATGAACGCACATGTTGGGGGTATTAATTTTTGAACAATTAGAAAATGCAACACTTTTAGAGACTACTATGTGCCAAGTACTTTGGTATATTATATTTGTTTTTATCTTACCACAAGCTTTCTCATAGATTGATTGATTGATTCATTCATTCATTCTTCAAACAGTTACCGAGAACCTATTGTATCAGGCAAAAGCTGGGTGTTCAGTAATGTATCCATCAGGATCTGGCAGNCATTCATTCATTCTTCAAACAGTTACTGAGAACCTATTGTATCAGGCAAAAGCTGGGTGTTCAGTAATGTATCCATCAGGATCTGGCAGGAAATTGAATGTAAATTCAGTTTGGGTTATCTGGAGAGAATTTAATATACACAGTAATTTACCAGAGTGTGAGCAAAGTGGAGGTACAGAGTAAGGGGTAGTAGAATGTCCGTATCCCCATACCTATGTAAATGATCCCCTTGTGAATAGATTCTACTCGAATTATCCAGATTTGGGTGTGCCATCTGTTTCTTATTGAGACTAACTGATGGGGAAGCATATATCCGGAATTCAGTCACTTCCCACCTTCTCCAAGACTAGCTCTCTCATCCTGACCACTGTCATCCCTCACTCCAGCCATGCCTACTCTGCCCTCTCCCTGCTTCTGTTTTCAGAGATTTATTTATTGCAGGGACGGGGGAGTGGAAAGGGGCAGAAGGAGAGAATCCCAAGCAGACTCCATGCTGAGGGGGATGCCCGNGATTTATTTATTGCAGGGACGAGGGAGTGGAAAGGGGCAGAAGGAGAGAATCCCAAGCAGACTCCATGCTGAGGGGGATGCCCGTTGTGGGGGTAGATCTCACAACCTTGAGATCACGATCTGGGCCGAAACCAAGAGTCAGACACTTAACCAACTGAGCCACCCAGGCGCCCTTATCACCTCCCTGTTTCTTTCCTTCTCCACTCAGTTACCCACAGAATCACAGAGAATCATGTTTCAAATGCTGATCAGATCATGCCACTTTTTCTGATTAAAACTCCTTAGGGGGTCACCAGCCCATTCAGAGCAACTTTTAAATGACTCCAGCGACCTGACAAGGTTGGGCCCATGTCATTCTCTCTCCCTTTGTCTCTATCCCTCTCTATCCTAACCTTCCTGATATTGGTGTGAAAATGCCCAGGCTTTTCATGGGAGGACATCCCAAATTTTCACACAGCTTTTGACCTCCATCCCTTTGGGGTCTCTGCTCTGGTGTCATCTCCTCAGATAAGCCTTCTCCTTCTACTCTCTGGAGTTCATGCTCTGTCCATCCTTCTCTTTTTCCTTGACTTGTTGAGTTACTTATTTCATTTTATTATTTATTATCATTCGTGGTATTTAACTACTACCTTTATAATGTATTGTTTATTTGCTTTGTGCTGATTTCTAGTCTCTCTGATTACAATACCATCTCCCAGAGAGTAGGGTCTGTATCAGAACTATTCATGTCTGTAACCAAAGTAATAAAGGTCTTGGCACATAGTAGGCATCCTGTTTGAAATACTGTTAGAGAAGAGCACTTGCGACTATCATTAATAAGGTACAAAGGATGCCAAGTATGAGGCTTAACACAGTAGGTATTCAATAAAATGATAACTTTTATTATTATTATTATTATTATTATGTACAAAACTAAGATAAAAGCAAAATAATATTCCAGAACATACTCTTCTTTAGTTCTTCCCTAAATATAAGAATAAGACCTAATATAACTCTCAATGCTTATTTTGAAACCCATATCTAAGATTTAAATTTTACCAACTATAACTGAAAACCAACAGTATTTTTATTGATATATCTGTGTACATACACACACATATATTCTCACAATATTTGAAATTTAGTAGATGCTCAATCAATTACAATCATTTCTTTAGGTGAATTTAGGTAATACTAGCATTATGACAGTAAATATAAATATTACCAGTGCAAATTTTATGAGTTAATGAAAAAGCTAAGCACTACTATTAACTGAATATTTACCACATTTTTATTCCTAGGAATAATGAGATGTTAACCATTTTAAAATGCTAATAATAATAGTTTTACTTTTTTTATTTTTTTGATAAAGGACAAAGAATAGTGGCTTGGCATTCCTAGTTAATTCTTATGGACTCAATAAGGTTTAAGGTTTAAACAACATATCTGAATTTTTTAACAGGTTCCATTTGCCAAATTTGGGATGATTTGACCTGCTTGTAATAAATATGGTATCTTATTTATTGAAACAAAATATACGTATTATGTTTGAAGACTAGTTGGGCTTATACCTACTAGCAATTAATAGTAAATAATAAAATACCTAATTGGGAGGTGCCTGGCTGGCTCAGTCGGTTGAGTATCTGCCTTTGGCTCAGGGCACGATCCTAGGGGGCTGGGATTGAGGCCCAAGTTGGGCTTCCTGCTCAGCAGGGACTCTGCTTCTTCCTGTCCATTTGCCCCTCCTGCCTACTTGGCTCCCTCTCTCTAATAAATATCTTTTAAAAATTTTTTAAAAAAGAACCTAACCATAAATTAAATAGGTTCATACTTTTAAGTCTCTGTACAACTTATAGGAAATGTTTTCTTTCATGTGTTCCAGTTAAATATGATCATTCATTCATTCATAACCATAAGCACATCAAGTGATAAATCTACCCCTTTTAAAACATTTTCTTCTAGAAAATTTTGAAATGTAAAAAATGATCTCTTCTTTTTTCCAGACAATTTAAACAAGGCAATAAATTAAAAAATCAATATAAATCAATCTGCAGCATATGTCCTAGGAAGAGTTAGGAATACAAATCAAATAAATATAAGTCAATTAAACTCAATATTATTAAAAGGGTACTACAAATACAATAACTGTTCTGTTAAGGAAATCTAAGTGCACTGGATATTTTTATACCCAATAAAAATCCATTTTACCAAATAGAGAAGGGAATTCTATTGCAGCGTATACTTTCATAATCCCATACCTATATTTTTGTCAACGGTCATTTAATTTTATACTATTGTTGAAAAATTGTGTGTAGTACGCTGCAGATTCTCCCATCTGCCTTTAGAAATTCTCCAGAATATCTTTCAAAGGTTGATAAATTATTCATTTCCTGAAGTTGTGCATCGGAGCTTTGCAGTCCATAAATCGTCTGTAATAAATTATGCAAGGTGCACCTTACAGACACGGGTCTGTAAAGAGACCCCACATGTGCTACATTCCTCATACAGAAGAGGTGGTTTCATTCACTGGCATGTTTTGACATCCTTCCAGGTGATTGCAAAACTTTCCACAATCTAGAAATTTACTTAGCATCCAAATCAATGCATTTTCGTTATGCCAAAAAACTGTCCTCCGGTTTCCCTTTGGAAAAGGCCAGTATATGGAAACCATTTTGCTTTGTATGATTTTCTGATCAGGTCCAGGTCCACCACTTACTTATCCATTTGATCGAGTTTTACCCTTAGCTCGTCATTTTTTTCGTGTAAATTGAAATTCTTTTTCTGATATGACATTACCGGTTGTCTTTAGATTTGACTTGACTATAACTATATCATGATTCTTCTGGAATATTTCAACAAAATTCAGTATTCTTCTGGAATATTCCATCTGAGCGCCACCCCCACCTCCTTTTCTGTCCCCAAAGCTGGGAAGGTTTTTCCAGTTAGAGACTCCTCAATATCTGTCTGGGCTAACTTTCAACAGTGAAAATATATACATAACAGCAATGAGACTTCAACTATCAACTACCAAATTTAAGTATATTAAAAGCTGTCTCTGGCAACATTTCATTGCACTGTAGATATTCAGTGATTTTAGGAAAGCAACACATTTCTAGAATAGTGTGAGAAACACCAGGGTATGATGGTGGGGAAAAACTGTGCTTCTCAGCAAGACCTGACCTACACTTTGTATCCATGTTTAATTCCTGCATTCAAGTCAGTGTGAGATGTACCTTTCATTCCTCTGGATTGCAAGAAGGAAAATGAGCCTGGCTGTGTCAGTATTTCCTACAGCACATCATTCATTTAACCTACGTCCCAGAAATTCTGATCCTCAGTATGTGCCCACACAAGTATATAGATAGATAGGTAGGTAGATAGATATATAGATTCACCAAAAGACATGTACAAGAATATTTGCAAGGATACTATTAGTAACAGCCAAAAATAAGAAAAAAATCCAATGTCTTTCATTTGTAAAATGAATAAATAAACTGTGGTATGTTCATGCAGTGGAATATTACCCAGCAGTGAAAATTAACACGATAATATGGATTAATCACAATATTAAGCAAAAGAAACCAGACAGAAGATATACGTACTATATAACTCATTTATACATGAAGTTCAGACACAAATATTAGTATCAGAAATCAGATTATGATTATCCTGTGAAGGGAACAGTGACTGAGAAGGAGCAGGAGGAGTCTTCTGGAATTCTAGTAAATTCCATTTCTTCATCTGGGAGCAGGTCAGACAACTTGGTCACATTATGAAAATTCACGGCACTGTGCCCTGATGATTTGTCTACTTTTCTGTATGTATGTTACACTTTAATAACAGGTAGTAAAAACAAAACCTCAAGAAGATCCAAATGCAAGCAAAACATATCAACTAGAAGAATAAATGTTTCCCCAAGTTCTCAGCTCATTGACAATGCAGGAAATAAAACTCCGTGAAGTCTCAGAAAAAAATAACATGTCTACCTTTTATGTCACCGGTTTAAAACTGCCCCAAAAGATTGATTTCATCTGAGGTTCCATGCATTTTATTCAAAACAGATTAGAGTTCTGATTTAGTTCTGGCAGTTCCTATGGTGCTTGGTGAGTGGGCTTCAGACACTGAATAATTGTGCAGACTGTCATCTCGAGATGGGCCAAGATCATTCCAAGGAAACTTTACCGACCCAACTTCTACATGCTGTGCTGGCTATTGCGCCTTCATAACTCAAACCAGGAAAAAGAAAGAATCAAAGAGACTAGGATTCCACCCTATGCTTCCTTCACTAAAGGTCACTTTGCGCTGTTGATGAGATCTGTACCACGATGAAGATGCACCATCATGGAGGGATTTCCCGTGCTGTGATCTTCGTGGACCTCATCACTCATTTCCAGTGGTGTTATTATCCTGGACTTCATCAGAGTGAGTCACACCAATCAGTAACCGAGAAAATTACACGGACACCAAAATGCAGAGTCATTGTTCCAAAGGGTTTGCCGGATGGCTTTTTGATTCCCCCGGGATGGTTTTGAAGCAGCAGACCCAGTGATGATTCTCCTTCTGATTGAATTAGTGCCCCATAGAAGTCTGATTCTTTCATCTTCCCTCTGCTGTCTACCCTCCACTCACACGAGGATTTCAATTTAGAGGTGATCAAGAAAGCAACATCTAGTTTCAGGGAATAATTGTCTCTTTTGATGTGATCTGTTTTACATAAAAATGAATAAAGATGCACATTTATGGAGAAGCACTTGCCATTTGAAAGTGTTTTACAATCAGCAAGCAGTTTTGCTCTGAGCTTCTATGGAAGGAAAATTAGTCTTCCTCCACCACTCCCCCTCCTTCCCCCACCCCTGTATTTTTTGGTATAAAAGACTAAATCCAAATGACCCAGACAAAGCTTGAATAGCAAGTCGCTGACAGGGCTGTCTGGGCCCTGTCTAGGACCACGGGCCAGTTTTATTGAGCTCTTTGAGTTGAGGGGGTTTTTGTCTTATGATCTTACTTAGAAAGACAGTGTAATACAGCACAGTGTGGTAATGTATGTGATTACATCTTTATCCATCCCTCTCTCCTTATGATTTCTTTGGCATACTAAGTCTATTTGCATCAACCCATAACACTTTCACTCCAATTATTGTGGAGGCAGACACCAAATTTCATACAAAATTTAGTACATCTTTCTTCATCAGGCTGTATGTGCTGAACGTTATTAAAACACATATATTTATCTTTTCAACTTCTTTTCCATTTCCCCATACCAAGGAGATTGGGAACAGGAAAAAGCTTGATGTATCAAATAGAGAAATGCATTACACAATTAAAGGGCTCTACTTTAAATATCATACTTTATCGAATGGAAAATCTACACAATCAAAGAGAGGAAGATACATTTTGGAAAGTTTATTAAATAGAACAAGGGGTGCTTGGGTGGCTCAGTCGGTTACAGGTTAAATATCTGACTATTGATTTCAGCTCATGTCATGATCTCAGGGTTGTGGGATCGAGCCCCACCTCACCTCCGTGCTCAGTGGGGAGACTGCTTCTCTACCTGTCCCTCTACCTCATCCTCCCATCTGTCTCTCAAAGAAATAGGTAAATAAATCTTAAAAAACAAAACAAAACAAAACAAACAAACAACAACAACAACAACAAAAAAACAAGAAAGGGCAAGCACCCAGATCTTCTAATGCTGATATTTCTGCACAATGCATTCACCTTCTTTGACTTTTTTACATGTTAGAGTTGAGATCAACACACAGTGAGTTTTTATTATTTTGAAAAATAGAAAGCAAGGGTAGTCATTCCTGGTTAACCCCAGACTTGAAAATAGATGCATAGCAATCGAAGACAATGACAACAACAGACTCCTCTATCTTTCATCAGCACCTTTTCTACGAGGCTGTCAGCTGATGTTGAAAATGACATAAAATATCATAGCCCCCCAACACTCTCCCTGTCTCTGCAGGCAGCTCTGCCTTCTGTTTCAGGTCTGTCTTTCAGTCCTTGAAGGTCAGAGCATAAGGCCTTGAAAACTAAAACTGGAAAAAAAATCCAGATGCATAGAAATAAAAATGAATGACTCTTACTCCCCATAAACAAAATATTGGCATCCTTTAACTATTGGGCATTGACTAGTAATTTCAATCATCTTATAATTGGATATTTTTTTTCTTAATTTGAGAAAGATAGCTGCCACATGTTAGAACTATTTCCTCAGAACACTAGACCCAACACGTGCTTCTTGGTCAATGGTTTCTGTGTTCAAAGGAGTTTGGAAGATGCTGACGTGTATGTAGTTGTCTCAGGTGTTATGGGTATGACTGCAATAAAGAGCAAGACATCGTGCTCTAAAGGTGCCTATTTAACTTTCTTTTAACCCAGCCTTTTCCCAAGATGTCCAGTTACAAAACTGATTTCTTAAGAAACTTATATAAGAAGTGACATTCTTCAGAATACCCTTTGGAAACTCTGGTATAAAACATGGTGAGTCAAACGAGTATTAAATTGTAATAAAAATAGGTATCATTTAATTCTATTTTATATTTTATATTTCTTTGAGTCTGTATTCTAACTATCCTGAATATAAAAATGATATAAATCCAGGGGCGCCTGGGTGGCTCAGGCGGTTAAGCATCTGACTCTTGATTTCGGCTCAGGTCATGCTCTCAGGGTCGTGGGATCGAGCCCTGTGTTGAGCTCTGTGCTAGGCTTGCAGCCTGCTTGGGGTTCTCTCTCTGCCTCTCCCTCTGACTCTCCCAACCCTGCTCAAGTTCTCTCTCTCTTAAAAAAAAAAAAAGAAAGATACAAAGCCTTAGAAAATAACAATCATGTCTTAAATCCCTACTGCCTAGCACAGGGTCTGATTTCTAATAGATTTTTAAATAGATTTTTGCTTTCGGTGGACATTTATATAATTACTATGATAGACCCTAAACTTCTCATTGCCTTGAACACTCTGCTCCCCACCTCTCTCGGCCTATCTGAATATTAGTCAGAATTCAAATGTGCTAAGAAGCATTTCTCCAGTGAAGCCTTTTGCACACCCTCTTTGAAGAAGATCTCCCTCACTGTGCTTCCACAGAACTCTGGGGTAGTCTCCATTTTGTACGTACCATATTCTATTGCCATGGCCCGTTTACCTCTTTGTCTCCGCCATTACAAGCATAAGTTCTTCAAAGGCTGATTGAATTTTATTTTTTAATTTATTTTTTATTTTTAAAATTTTTATTAAAATTATTATTTATTAATAATATTTATTCATATTTATTTGTGTATTTGTTATTATTGTTATTAATTTTATTTATTAATTTTATTTTTCATGTGGTGCCCTCACGGCCACCTTCTATTTCTTTTGGCCCTGCTCTAAGCCCGAGAGGCTCACCTTCCCAGACTGAACACCTGGGTCCTTGGGCTTGGGCTGAGCCTATGGGAACCAACCAGGAAGTAAGAGAATGAGGGGAAATCGTAGCCCGTGTGGTTTTGCTCTGTTGTCACTGTACTTTGGGCCTTGGTTCTGGTAACTACAGTTCCTGCAGGGAAGCCCATTCTCCACAGAGCTATTTTCACGGAGCTCTGGTAACCGTTTCTTCTCCTTGCTCCTCTAATCCTTGGGTGGTAATACTTTTCCTTGTTACAAGTCACAGGGCCCTCAACATCTTCTTTTAAACCTGCTCATCAATATAAATAGTCCTTTAAGTCTCTGTGGTTGAACGATCCAAGTAGGGTTCTATTTCTTGGTGCAGACCTGTCTCATATACATGTTTTATTCATCGGACCCAGTTTCTAGAGCAGTACTTAGCATATAATATATGCTTCCAAACAACAGGAAAAAAAACCCTATGCTGAATTAAATGAGAATGAATTCTTTTACTGTTGTTACTAAATAAATTAAACCAAATAACAAAAATTAAAGAGCCAAATAACAAAGTTCAAAAGTTTGGGGGCATTTGAAATACACACACACACACACACACACACACACACACACACACACAGAGTATACGTTCTTGATGATTCTTTGTGTTTAGACATGAGATGTATTATAAATGATAGTTCCATTAAGCCTCCTGAAGCTGGTTAAAAAATTACTATCACTGCTTTTATCTCTAAATTATGCCAGGGATCAACATGTAAACTAATCAATACTTAAAACAAGAAAGAGGTTGTAGTCACGAGCCAGAAACTTAAACAAGTTCCTTGAAGTTTCCTATTATCCTACAAGGTTAGGTTCATCAAGCATCTAAGAGAAATTAGTTTAGCAGAATTTAGCAAATTTAATATTTTCTTAACATAGAGATTTACTCTAGTGATTCTCAACACTATGATGACAATACCCCTTTTTATAATAGATGCCTTACAATTCTTTCTTTATGAAATAGAATTTATGTATTATGTAATATAATATGCTCACATACTAATTCCAAAGATCTAAATAAGCTGACTATAACATTAAAGTTACATAAAGAAAAATAATGTTTAATAAAGTATGTTTCAACATATAAATGCTAGAGAATGATGCTACCATAGAGGACATACAAAGTTCTTAGATCTTTATGTAGAATCATATGCAAGACTCATACAGATATGCTGTAATAGAACTCAAATACAGAAGTGGCATTGCCTTTAGTAATATGATTTTATTATCTGGGAAACAGGTCAACTTGTTAATAGCATGCGCTTTATTACTTCGCCTTTGTGTGCCTTGTCCTTCAAAACAGGAGTTTGAAATGTTCACCTTAGTAGACTTGTTAAGAACCCACTGTTTCATTTTATCTGTCACTTTGTAACAAATTACCCCCAGTGACTGAAGGAGAGTGGAAGATACAGGCTTTCAGTTATGGAATGAATAAGTCATGGGAATAAAAGTCACAGCATAAGGAATAAACCCAATGATACTGTAATAGTGATATATGGACTTAGATGGTAGCTCCCCTTGTGGTGAGCACAGCATAGTGTATAAACTTGTCAAATTCCTGTTGTACACCGGAAACTAATGTAACATTGTGTGTCAACTAGACTCAAATTTTAAAAAAATAACCAAAAGATAATAAAAATGAAAATTAAAAAAAAAGGACCCCCAAAGCTAGTAGCTTAAAACAACAATCTTGACTTACAGAATGAGGGCTCATTCAATCCTCGCCACAAAAAGCAATACTAAATTGGACAAAATTATCAAAAACCACTCTACCAGTCCTTAGGAAATGAACCAGAGATATGAACAAATTGAGAAGTATTTATTTAAGAAAAACTACTAAATCTCAGGTAAAACCAGGGAGTATCTCTAAGACCAATGTGTCCTTTCCCTCAGTTGGGTCAACATGTACTGGAGTAAGACAAGCCCCGGAAACCAGGAGCTTTGAACGCTGAAGTTGCGTTCAGAGCAGATCCAGTGACCCTGGGGAATTGTCAGAGAGGGTAATGATCTTGGTGGCAGATGAATGAGGAATGTTAGTGTCTCAGCAAGTGTGAAGTTGAGACCTGGCTGGGGAAACTGTCAGACTGACAGGATACCTAGGAATTTAACAGTGAAAGCTGGGTAGTAAAACAACAAAGGGCCTTGGTAAACTCCCACATATTCCTGGTGGTCTGGAAGCCTGCACACGTGCGTAAGTGGGCATGCACACGAAGGAGCGACTGGAAAGGGTCCTAGACATCCACATGAATCAAGTAGAGAGAAGGAAATAATGAAGAATGAAGTGAAAATAAATAAATTGAAAGGAGAAGAACAATCGAGATAATCGAAGAAACCAGAAGTTAATTTTTTTTAAAGATGAGCAAAATTGACAAAGGTTCAGCTTGATAGACCAGGCACAAAGGAAGAAGACTCAAATGAACAGAATCATGAATGAAAGAGAAGAATCATGAATGAAAGAGAAGAAATCTGGACTAACATTACAGAAGTTAAAAGGTTTATAATGTAAGACTGTGAAGAACTGTGTGTCAGCAAATGTATTGATTAAGGTGAAATGAATCAATTCCTGGAAAGATAAAAATTAATAAAAGTGACTCAAGAGGGAAAAAAAAGTGACTCAAGAGGAAATAGATCATCTGAATAAACCAATAAGGGGTGATAAAAAATGAAATTAGAGTGGAAAACCCATCCACAAGAAAAGCCCAGGCCTGGATGACTTCATTGGTGAAGTCTACCAATTTAAAGAACAATTCTGATATCTGAGAAACCCTTTCAGAAATGTAGGATATGTTAGATCAGTTCCCAACTCATTCTATGTGGTAAGTGTTACCTGAAACTAAAGCCAGATAGAGACACACAAGAAGTGAAGATTACAGAACAGTAATCCCTTGTGAACACAGACATAAAAAATCATCAACAAAATATTAGCTAATGGAACATATATAACACAATATCTATAAAGCACTATAATTTAGAGGCAGGTGGAATTTATCCCAGGAATGCAAGGCTGATTTAACATGCAAAAATTAAATTAGTATAAATTATAACATTAATAGAATAAAGGACAGAAATCACACAATCATCTCAACAGACAAAAATTATTGGACAGATTCCAACACTGGTTCCGTGAAACAAAAATGACAACACCCATATCTAAAAATCTATGGATATGAAGAAACTTATTCAATCTCTTAAAAGCAATGTGTAAAAAACCTATAGCTAACATCATACTTAATAATATATTAGAGATTTCTAGAGAAACAGAACCAACAGGACACACACACACACACACACACAGATTCAGATTTATTTTAAGGGATTCGTTGATACAATTCACAAGTGAAAATCTGTAGGGTAGGTCATCAGGCTGGAAACTCAGGCAGGATTTCTGTTATCAGCTTGAGGAAGAATTCATTCTTTGGGCCACCTCAGTTTGGGCTGCTCAGGGTTAAATGAATGCTGGTTCAATATTCCCTGCTACAGTGTGGATGGACCTAAAAATATCCTTTTAAGTAAAATAAGCCATAGGCAAAAGACTATATATTGTATGATTTCATTAACATGAAATGCACAGAAAATATAAATCTATAAAGACAGAAAATAGATTATTGGTTGCCTTTGGCTGAGGGTGAGAGCAAGCTTTTACTGAAAGTTGCATGAGGGATCTTTATGAGGTGATGGAAAATGTTCTAAAGTAGCATTGTGGTGAGGGCGCCTGGTGGCTCAGTGGGTTAAGCCACTGCCTTCGGCTCAGGTCGTGATCTCTGAGTCCCTGGATCGAGTCCCTCATCGGGCTCCCTGCTTGGCGGGGAGTCTACTTCTCCCTCTGACCCTCCCCCCTTTCGTGCTTTCTCTCTCACTCTCAAATAAATAAATTAAATCGTTAAAAAAGTAGAATAAAATAGGACTGTGGTGATGGTTGCACAACTCTCAATTTACTAAAATGTGTTGAATTGTATATGGCATTGTATATGGCATAGAAATTACACCACAGTAAAGCTATTTTTTAGAGTGGTTTTAAAAGAAAACATCTTATTTACTCATAGCATAGTGAGTGGTAATTGCCTGGGGTCTGTCTCTCAGGGAATTGTTGCCAAATGTTTGCTGAGGCTGCAGGAATCTGAAGACCCAGTGGAACCAAATGACCAAGATGGAATACTAACCTGGCTGGCAGTGGATGCCAGTTGTTCACTTGGAGCTGTGACCCTGAGCAACTGCATATGGCTTGGGCTTCTCAAGGCATGGCATCCAGTTTCTGAGGGGGAATATCCTAAGGGGCCAAGGCAGAAGCCATCAGACAAGTTCTAACCTAACCTCTGAAGTCACACAGCATCACTTCTGCCTACTCTAGTGATTACAGTGGTATCTCAGATTCCAGGGGAGAAAGACTTTGTGGCCATCTCTAACCTTCCACCTAGTCAGCCAGTCCCTCTTGGGCAAATTGGCAGCCTTTACTGAAAGAATCATTAAACCCCAATTTAAAAAACAAATGAGCATATCTGAGGCAGAAGCAGAGCAACTCCCTCAAAATTCCTGCTCAGGGGGTCTCTCAGAGAATCTTTCTGATCACGGTCGGAGTAGTCAACAGTGGTAACTGCCTACTTATATCTTCATCGTTTCTTTCCTTCAAACTGCAACACTCTTGGTTCTTTAAATGCTCCTCTCAAGCTTCCTTTACCATAATGACCATTTAGGGATGTGCAGGATGAATCTAAGATAAGGAGAAACTAAAGAGGGGAAAACATCTACGTTGCCTTCTCAAAAATGGTGGTGAAAAAGATACAATAAACTGTGTTTCCTGAGAAGAATGCCCTGAAGTTTGAGCAATGCACCCATTTCATAATGGAAATTTTCCATTAGAGAACTGAAGGTGTGGTACTGACGGGTGTGGTCAGGCATTGTGGGAATAAGTCTGAGTCTCCAAAGTATTGAGCTTCAAAGTTATAGGACTGCCACTGGTTCACACCCCTCTCTCCACCTGATCATAAAACATTCCCTCAGATGACAGAAAGAATTAGAGCAACGATTATGTGCTTCCTAAATACCATTTTCAACCTCAACTAATGTTTTACAGTTTTGGTTAAGACTGAAGTTACTCTTGCCCTTAATGCAGTTCCTTTCCATAACCAGGTAGTGTCTCCTTCTAGGTTAATGTTGAATCTGTGTCCCAGGAATGGAGAAGAAGAGAGAAGAGTCATTTGGGGATGAAGAGTGGGTGCCCCATAAAAATAAGCTCACAATAACATAATTTACATTAAAAAGGAATGGATACAGTGCCTGGGTGGCTCAGTGGGTTAAGCATCTGCCTTTGGGCTCGGGTCATGATCCCAAGGTCCTGGGATGGAGTCCTGCATTTGGGGAAACTGCTTCTCCCTCTACTGCCCGCCCCTGCCCCTGCTTGTGCTCTCTTTTTCTCTCTGCCAAATAAATAAATAAAATCTTAAAAAAAAAAAAAAAGGGAAGGGATAGCCAATGATATTTGATGCTTCCTATGTACCAGGCACCTTGGTATTTGCTGCCTGTGTTGTGCTCTTCAGTGTTTGCAACATCTCCTTAAGGTCTTTCTATTCCCATTTTACAGATGAATTAGTAGAGTCCTAAGCAGACCAAGTTGCGAAATGCCCCATAGAGAGTTGAGCTGAGATAAGAGTCCAGTGTATTGAATTTTAGAATTTAACTCTGAGATGAAAATGTATGCTGCTACTCTTAGACCAGCTGAGAATCCCCAAATTTCCCTGCACTATTTTCTCACCTTGACCATCCATTTGCTCACCCCTTTCCTTCATCCTGGGAAGAATTCTTGATGGGAGGTCATGATAAAAGTGAGTACAACTAGACTCCAGAGGTAAGAATTAGAAAAGAATCCCTAAAATCCCTAAGAGAAGCTTCCTTGAGTTACATAAAGCAGCTATAATTCTATGAAAAATTCAAGCTCAACATATGTTTAATAATTAAGGCCATCTATAGAGTTTTTCTAAGATTGCTGAGATTAGGGTGGTCATCCTCTTCAACTCTGATTACTTTTTACTGGAATCTATGCTACAAAGCCTCCTATAAAAACAGTCTCTTTGATATTGTCAACTGTGTAACTGAGTAAGGAAATATATCTAACAGTTAAAAAAAAAAACCATATAATCCGTGTACTTCCCAGACTAGCTTTAAGCTCAGTATGGCTGTCAAAGAACTTGTCTCTCCATGACCTTATGTACCCATATAGTATTTATGAAATCACGAGTATAATTATATATAAAACTTCAACCACATGAGGCCAAATGCTTGATCTCTGCAAGAGATATGGACAGGAATTGCATTTTAAGAGGCTTATTTTCTTAGGACACCTAGGCTTCAAGCAAGGGTGTGGAGGGTGGGCTTTTCCCTAGAATAACGAAGATCAAACAGCTCCTGCTGTTTTACCTGGCACTTTACAGGTGTGCCATACCGCAGTCCACACCACTCTGCAACATTCTTCAAAGGTGTCATCATCCAGTAAAGGAGGCAGTATTTTACTCACTCCCAAGCCAATATACTATTGAAGATTTACTGCCAACTTGATTTATGAACTTCCTTTGCTCCATTCTGATATCAGTAGAATGCATGACCCTATTTTCTTTCCATTCAAACTTTTCTTGACCATGGAAGTAAACTGTGTTGAGATAAAAAATGTATGTGATATTCTCTTTGAATTGAAAGGTGGGTTAACAGAATTGTGGAGAGAGGATCACCACATGAAAAACTGCAGTTCTAAGAGGGAAAGGAATTCTACCCTGAACCGTCTCACTTGCTAGTTGTATTACCTTGGGTAAGTCACTGAACTTTGGGGATCCTCAGCTTCCTAATGGGAACACTAGAAGAATGCTTCCTCCCTGGCCATGTCTGCATGTAGTTAATAATATGTGTAAAGTGCTTCGGAAAGAATAAAACATTGTACAAAAATATAGTAAGCCTTGGAGTATTTTAGTAACCTTGTCAAAGACTATAGACAAAGTTGTCAAACGGGTTTCCTCTTCTCACCTTCTTACTTTCCATCTTGCTGCATACAAGAAAGCAGAGACAGGCTTGAATGATATGCATCTTTGCTTCCCTTTCTTGACGGTCCCCAACATCCTATAAACACTTCAACCCAACTCCATGGTTACCTGTATCCTCATAATACTTCAGCCCTGACTGTGCCGCTATTCTATTTTAAAGATCACTGACATCGAAATAAAAACTCCCTGTAAACTGGAAACCATAATTTGAGGTATCTGAGACAGGGTTTCTCAGAGAGCTGTTATTATAAAGTTGTGTATTCTTTTATATGTTTAATTCATTTTTATCTATCAGCATTATAAGGAACTGTTTTATAAATTTTAAAAATTACTTAATTGATATCACACTCTCCAAATCATTCTGGAATTTTTTACTGCCTAAATTCTATTTCCTCAAGTTTATCTATATTGAGGTTTGAAGTCTAGTTTCATAATTTTAACTGATACACAATTATGTGACGATGCCAATTTTTAAAATCCATTTCCCTTCTAATTGGGATTTTAGTATTATAAACAATTCTGCAGTAAGCACCACTGCTTATGTCTCCTTTGCACTAGAGTGAGAGGTTCTCTACTAAATTTCAGCATCAGAGTCAATATGCAGGGTTAACAACACTATTAATAAATTGTTGTGAAATGCAATGACGCCATCTCCCACTTTCACCAGAACTACCTGAGTGTCTCTGTTCCCCATGTCCACCCAAAACTTGATGTTTTTATCCCTTAATTTATCTTTTTCCCTTTACTGAAATATATGCTCTGTACAGGAGGATGCATAAAACATACCTGGAATTTTTTTTCATTTTTCCAATTTTTACTTAAATTCTACTTAGTTAACATATAGTGTAATATTGTTTTCAGGAGTAGAATTGAGTGATTCATCACTTACATACAACACCCAGTGCTCATCACAAGTGCCCTCCTTAGTCTCCACCACCCATTCAGCCCATCCCCAACCTGCCTTCCTCCAACGACCCTCGGTCTGTTTTCTATCATTAGGAATCTCTTATTGTTTGCTTCCCTCTCTTTTTTCCCTTCCCCTATGTTCATCTGTTTTGTTTCTTGAATTCAACATAAAATATTTGTCTTTTTCTGACTGACTTATTTCACTTAGCGTGATACACTCTAGCTCCATCACATTGTTGCAAATGGCAAGATATGGTTCTTTTTGAAGGTGGACTAATAGTCCATTGTATATGGGTGTATATATACACATACATACATATATTTATACATGTGCATGCATGTGTCTATATGTATATGATCTCTTCTTTATCCATTCATCAGTCAGTGGAAATTTGGGCTCTTTCTGTAGTTTGGCTATTGTTGATAATGCTGCTATAAACATTGGGATGCATGTTCCAAATCTGTATTTTTGTATCCTTTGGGTCAATACCTAGTAGTGCAGTTGCTGGCTTGTAGGGTACTTCTATTTTTAACTTCTTGAGGAGCCTCCATACTATTCTCCAGAGTGGCTGCACCAGTTTGCATTCCCACCAACAGTGTAAGAGGGTTCCCCTTTCTCCACATCCTCACCAACATCTGTTGTTTCCTGTGCTATTAATTTTAGCCACTCTGACAAGTATGAAGTGGTATCTTATCATGGTTTTGATTTGCATTTCCCTGATGATGAGTGATGTTGAGCATCTTTTCATGTGCCTATTAGCCATCTGTATGTCTCTTTTGGAAAAATATCTATTCATGTCTTCTGCCCATTTCTTAACTGTGTTATTTGTTTTTGGGATGTTGAGCTTGATAAGTCCTTTATAGATTTTGGATACTAGCCCTTTATCAGATATGTCGTTTGCAAATGTCTTCTCTCATTCCATAGGCTGCCTTTTAAGTTTTGTTGATTGTTTGCTTTGCTGTGCAGAAGCTTTTTGTCTAGATGAAATCCCAATAGTTCATGTTTGCTTTTGTTTCCCTTGCCTCTGGTGACATGTGTAGTAAGAAGTTGTTTTTGCTGAGGTCAAAGAGGTTTCTACCTGTGTTCTCCTCTAAGATTTTGATGGTTTTCTGTCTCACACTTAGATCTTTCATCCATTTTGGAATTTATTTTTATGTATGATGTTAGAAAGTGGTCCAATTTCATTCTCCTGCATTTTGCTGTCACATATATGCAATTTTAGATAATAATAGTAATAATAGTAACATGAAATAAACATATGCCCACACACCAATTAAGGAACTGAACTTCACATTTCTCTCTCCTTCCCATTCTTCTGCACTATTCTGAAATTTGGCTTTAATCAGTCATTTACATTTTTTATACTTTCACCATATATTTACAAACAAATAATACATTGTTTTATTAGTTTGTTTTTGAACTGCATATAAATGGTAGATAACAGTTTGCATTATTTTATATGTGGCTTCTTTTGCTCAACATTGTATTTTAAGTTTATGTTGTTGAGTATAGCTTAAGGTTATTTCTTTCCCCTGCTCTATGATATTTCACTCATAAATAGTATTGAACCACTCAACTGTTCACTGATACTGGCTTAGATCTAGTTTTTATATTCTGTGTTTTGCTCATTTTTTTCCTTGTAATTTGCCATTGTCATAATGATCCTGAGGAACTCTTTACATTATGAAAGATAGACTCTGAAGAGGGCTACCACCAGTGCTATCCTTACCTATTTCAAATACTGTTGCATGCTTCAAGAGGTAGAGTCTGTCTTCCCTCTCCTTGGATCTAGGCTGACCTTGTGACTTACTTTGATCAGTAGCATGCAATGGAAATAATACTGTGCCAATCCCAGGTCTAGGTTTTAAGAGGTCTGGCAGACTGCACTCTTCATCTTGACTTCATTTCTTTCTTAGTCTTGAAAGATAGTTTAGCTGGGTATAGAAATCTAAGCTTAAAGTTATTTTCTTTCAAGATTTTGAGGATACTATTTCACTATCTTTTGGCTTTCTTGTTACTATGAGAAGTAAGCTGTTCCTCTAACTGCCAGTCCTTAATGTAATCCCTTTCCTAGCCCCAGTCCTGGATGCAATTTCACTATGCTATGTCTAGGTGAGAATTTCTTATATTTATTTCATTTTATGTGTTTGCCAAGTATGAATTTATGTATATAACTATGTGTTCATGTATATATGCATGCATGTAGGTTTTGGGATCTGCTTGATTTCTTTAAAGTGTAAGTCATTCCTCTCATCATTTATGGAAGATTCTTACCATTATCTAAGAAAAAAAAATCATCTTCCTTAATCTCTCTCTGCTCTTCTTATAGGGCTCCAATTAAATACATTGTAGAACATTTCTCCTTACCATTCATGTCTCATAATCTCTCACTAATTTTTTTCTTTTTGTCTCTCCATGCTACATTCAAATACTATCTTCTTAACATGCCTTTAGCTATGTTTAATAGGGCACTAATCCCATGCATTGAGTTTTTAGTTTCAGTTATTAATTTTTTTTTATATAAAATCGATTTGGTTGTTTTTCTAATATGTTGTCACTTTATAGTTGCTTATTACATAGATATTTTCAGTGTTGAATTAGAGTTTTTGTAGACATAGTAATGATAGTTGTTTTACAATCTTTATTTGATATTTCCAACATTTGACATCTTTACAGGTCCATTTAGGCTCTCTGTCTTATTTTGTTTTCTTAACCTGATGATTCATTGCCATGGTTTCAAATTCCCTTGTATATTTATTTATTATGTGCTGTCATTGTTCTTGAAAAATTATCTGTGAGGTCTCTATGAAGCCTATAATGAAAGTAAATGCTTTCTCCCACACATGGCTTGCATTTCCTTTGGTCAGTCACCTAGGAAATTTACCAGTCAGGGAGCAATTTTATTTATTTATTTATTTATTTATTTATTTATTTATTTATTTATTTAATATATATAAATAAAAAATATAAAATACAAGTATGCATTTGTATATATATTTAGAGAGCACGAGCAGGTGTGGGAGTGAGCAGAGGGAGGAGAGAGAGCATCTTAAGCAAGCTACAAGCTCAGCACAGAGCCCAGTACAGAGCTAAATCTCATGACCCTGAGTTCATAATCTGAGCTGAAATCAAGAGTCAGTCACTTAACCGACTGAGCCACCTAGGCACCCCAACCAATCAGGGAACAACTTAAACTAAATTTATAGTTGAATTTTTTTGGACCATTGAGGTGATTCAAATTTGGATTGAAAATGCACACAAGGATTAGGAAGCATTATTTTTTTCCCTTCTGTTATGTTCAATGAAAAAATGTATTTCGTTGTGACCCTCAGATTGGAAGATTTGTTCTCATTCAGCCTTTCTCTAAATTTGTGGTTATATAGAGATTTCCAATGATATGACAAGAATTTCCTATTAGTTCTGGGCTTTAAGTTATTGGTTCCACACCCATAAGGTCCATCTGCAATGAAGTCCATCTTTTCTGAAATTACCAAATGATTTAAGGGGTGAGGCAACTTGAGTTCTCTGCTTATATCTCTGGTTTCCTCTGTATTTTGATCCCATAATTTCTTGCTACATAGATTTTAAGGTTTAAAAAATAGTTTAATTACCATTTGAAATTATTTTCAGTGGCAAGATTGGTCCAAATAACTTAGTCTGCCATATTTTAGGAAACAGAAATCCATTCATCAATTTTAAAAATTTCATTTAATATATTTGTAATATCCATATGTTCAATTTGATATCTTTTCAGATCTGGTTGGAAAAGGTTTAGGTCTCTTATTTATGATGTTTTATTTTCAAACCTTTCTTTTATTTCTTTGTTAAGCTAAGAAATATTTTATATTCTAAATGTTATCATTTGAAGGTCTGAAATATTTGCAGATCTGATAGTTGAGAATTGGTGTTCCTACTGACACTCACAAAATCTTATTTTCATGTGTACTTAATAATTTTTTCAATAGGAGCTAATTTCCTTAGAATTTTATCTGAAGTAATTTGAGGCCTAGTTTAAAATATATTTCACTGGAGAGACTTGTGTTTACTTCTTCCAGGCCCTTTGGGATGCTTCCAACCCAGCATGACTAAATTGAATTTTCAGCTCGCTATTTTGTGGGCCATGCAAATAGTGTGAATTTCACCCACAGCTATGAGTATGGGCTTATAATTGGCAAATTTCAGGGGAGGATTTTTTCTATTTTGTCTGGGCAGTGGTTAATCCACATAACTTTTCCTTAATGGGCGCATTTTTCTCGTTTACCTTATGAGCTTGTCACGCATTATAGGTCCTTACTTAATGGAGGGCCTCTGATTTTAATTCTCACTTTTTCTGGGACTCAAGCTGGCTCTCCTGTTCTCCCTTAAAACTCAGCCCAAATCCCTCCAGAAACTGGCATGTCTTTCAAGCCAAACCCAACTTAACACTACTTTAACTTCAGAGAACAGTACTTTCTCCTCTTATCTATGATTATCTCCCTTCCTTCCTTCTTCCTCATTCATGCTATGAAAAAAGATGTTCCATGGATTTTATCTTTCATTTTTATATGTGTTATGTTAGCAGGTATTTCTCAACACATCAGGGGGTTGTATTCTGGAAAACAGAAGTCATTATACCTTTATAACCTCCCTGTCCAATTCCTTCCTTACTCTGCCTGTTCGTCCTCAGTGTTCATTTTTATATCCCATTCATCATGCTTACACAGAGTCCGTACTCAAGAAATGTTTGGTGAAGGAAATTATTGCTGAATGGTAAAAGAAAATATATTAATTCTTTTTTCCAAATGGATAGTACTTTATCAGCAAAAGATTAATATGTGAAAAAGAACTTCCTTAACTAGTTTTTAATTTTTAAGTTTATGTATATTATTTCATTTGCAAAATAAGTAACTACAACATATTCTATTGTTTTATGTGTGTTAACATGAAGTTACTTAGGACTTTAAAATTTAACCTGTAAAAATTATAAATATATATCTAGGTTCCTTAATTTATTATAATCTTACCAGTCTTCCCTTTGTCAACATAGTTTCTAGATAGTATTGTGGATTTAAGCAAGAGCTGCTTCCAAAATCTAAATGAGTTTTTTGGGGGATGAATGATAGAAGAGTTGGTGTGATCCACTGACTTAACACTATTAATCTCAGGTTAAAACCAAAATTTTCTATCTGAAATAGCCTTCAAATATTAGTAGACATGTAACTTAAGCTTAGTCAAGTCCATGCACTGCCAGTACTATTTTACTAAGACTGAAGTATGCATGGCGATTTTCCAGTAAGATAACTACATCTCAGACAAAATTCTGAGTGGGTAGGTAGTAGGTTTTAAAAATTTGTTTTTGTTTTTGTTTTTGTTTTGTTTGTTTGTTTGGGGTTTTTTGCTCAGAAACCTGAAAGAACCATGAGCAATGCCTTCAACTCCCAGGAGTAAGTGAGGAATAACAGAATGCTCACCTTGGCAAATTGGGTGAACTACGTACTACAGAAGACATTATGGGGTCATTACGGAGGTGCCTGAGGGCACTATTCACAGAAAATTATGAGGATCTGAAGCAAGGGCCTTGGGAATTACTGTCACAGATACCCTTCCCAAGGTTATCAAAACTCTCAAATCAGCATATCTTAATTCAATACTCAAAATCTGTATTTACATAAAGTAGGGATCCTTTTTCAAGTAATTAGAATTTAAGAATAAAACTTTCAATGTACTTGTTTGAAAAGGATAAGTTAAGTGGAATTATGTTATTATAGATGCTTCTAAGTGGAAATTGGATGAACCAGGGTGACTTTAGCTAATTATTTCGTTTCCCCACTCTGAGTTGGGACATGGGTGCTGCCTTGCTAGCTATATTCTAAAATAGGAAACACATGACTCTTTCTAGAGCGTAATGATCATCTGAGTATGAATTCAGTGCTAAGCAGAACATTTCAAGTTCTTACAATTTAATTAGTGGGGACACTACTTGATGATAGGAATTAGCTCAAGATCTGGTTTGTTGTTTCACTAAACCTGAATCTTCCAGACAGATGTGTTTGTCTCTCTGTATTAAAAAAAAAAAAAGTCTTATAAAAACAAGGATATTTTAAGACAGCGGTACTTGACTTTTCCTGCCTAAGTGAGAATTTCCTGTCAAGAGAGTTGACAAAGTGGGTTTGAGAGAGCTTTCCTGTAATTAATTTTCTTTGTGTGTGAATTTAATACTGATGCAAAGGTGTTCCTCATTTGACAACTCCAAGGTTTAATGTCTAACCATCCAACGGGAAAGGAAGAACACGACTACCCAGAATTCCTCATTAATTAGCTTCAGTCCTCACTCCACGATACTCACCCACTCATCTAAAACTGCTAATTGTTATCAATTGAATGATTTTCAGAATGCATTCAATACCTCCGAAGAATATAACTCATTTTACATTGCTTGTTGAACATCTCAGCGACAAGACCTGTTCTTATTTATGACTCTGGGCCAGATCTGAACTTCTAGCGAAACAGAGTGGTAGCGTCATGTAGCACAGAAAGCACTGAACTTGAAATAACAATGACAGTTGTTCTACCTGATGGTGGATAAAATAAATAACCTGAGAGTTATGAGTCAATTTCTTCAATGACAAAATACAGATGAAGTCAAAGACTTTGCTAGAGCCAAGAAAGAAAGAGAGAAAGAAAAGGAAAAGAAAGAAAAAAGAAAAGAAAAAAAAGAAAAGAAAAGAAAACAGTGATTTTGATTTCCAAGGCACCAAACTCTACGGTTTGAGGTGACAAAGATTGAAAGCTGTGTATTTTGGTATATCAGTACCTGTGTTAAATATCTCTCCACTTTAGTTTTTAAGAGTCGAAGAGAAAATAAAAACTTTGAAATATCTACATTTATTTTCTCCTACTCAATGGTTGGCTTTTACTGTGAAACGGGCTGAGATATTTGAGAATATAAAGGGTTTTGGATGAGTGAACGTTGAGTGACTGAAGCTCTCAGGAAAGAATTTAAAAGATCTCGAAGCCATGCAGCATGTTATATAAACATTATTTTGAACCGGACCATCCTCTCCATACCACTGGCACCACGATTGCGTTAAGTGAAATTTTATCCCCAAATTGGGAAGGTATTCTGAGTCTGTTTGTCTGTTCTTCTGTTCGTTCTCAAAAACCTTAAGGGAAAATCAAGGTACTGTAGACAGTTGTGTCACATGTTAAGAAAACCCTAATTAGACCGAGAAGACTTTAATTTCAGCCAACTTTATCAAAATTGCCACCCTAGCCTCAAAGTGATTCCTAAGGAAAACACCACAGTTCATTAATTTTTCCAGATGTTCATCCCTTTGGAGTCCATGGAAATTTATTCTTCTTTCATTTTCCCCCTCCTTTTTAAAGAAAAGATGATAGGTAAAAGGAAAGGGGCATAGTTACATCTCTTTCTAACTTCTGAAATCCCAAAGACTGTTTCTCTGCCAGCCTATTATAGTTGTCATGAAAATGCATTTACTTATCTTTTATGCATGCCTCCCCTGCCCCACCAACTAAAATAAAGTTTGTATTTATTTTCCTGGAAATATCCAAAGTGGCCCTGGCTAAGCTTCAAATCTATTTTTCTATATGCTGTGGCTTTAAATTTTGCTGTCTGTACTTGGCAAAAAGAGATAACTCGAGTAAGCTCAACAATAACTGAACTTGAAAAAATGCAAGGGCAACTGACTGTCTAAAAGTCAAATTATGATTTTTATTCGATGAATTGTAAAACCCTTTGATGGCACTTGTCAGGCTTCCGGTACTTCTACTTCTCATAGTTTGAAATAATTGCTCTGAATTAGTTGTTTTTACCCCAGCCTTAACCAAGAAAAGAGCATCATTTCCACTTGTTTGCTAGGCCATACAGAATGTAAGAGCTCACCCTTTCATTTTAAATATTTCTGAAACATTATTGTTTCATATTTGTTTCACTGGCACAACAGTCATTGGGTGGAGAAGTAGACTTGTCTTCCCCTATGTTTTAATGAAACGATTTGCTATGAATATTCACTCTTAAACGTATCTGCCCAGAAAAGGCCTCGGGAAGTCATCTACTCCATTTGCCATCTTTGCCACACAGTCATTTAAACTACCTCGGAAAAATGTGTTTAAATCATCTTTTCTGTAAGGAATTTAGCTGCTTCTCTGAGCACCGGTCCAATCTCTCCCTCAGCTCATCTTCCCACATGAAACTTGAATCCTTCCTGCCATCTTTATACTCCTTTCTTCTTATGTAAAAGAAAGTCATCCAAGTTTTTATTCTAGTGCTTTTTAAAACTAAAGTAGCCATATATATATATATATATATATATATATATATATATATATATATATATATATATATATATAGAGAGA
>LNAC01000414.1:1721782-1793217 GCA_002007465.1 Ailurus styani | reverse complement strand
ATATATATATATATATATATATATATATATATATATATATATATATATAATGAGAGTAGGCTTCTTGCTGGCTCTGTGAAATCTCATTTTAGCAGAGGTGATGGGAAACACATCATGGGAAGGGCACGGTGTGACCATCACTGTCGTGTCATGAATTTTATATACTGGTGAAGGACTAGAAGAGAATGAGAAAGCAAGGATGTGGTTTGTGTGTCAGTGTAGTGAAATATTAATGAGTTATATTTCTTCTCTCTTTTCACATCATTGCTAAATTTATACAATAAATTAACAGTAAGAAAGAACGCCTTTTTAAATTTGCTTGAAGACCTTTTCTGAAGACAGAAAAGTTTGCCCATTATTTCCTCTTTTTACTCTTAAAAATTGGGCGTGAGTCAGCTGTGATTAGCCCCACTGAAAATTACATTAAATCTAAGAAAGTTTTCCAAGTCACAGGACTGAATATATACAAATACAAAGGTGCTTGGACCCACACCCTTTGACAGTCGATTTGGCTTTTTTCTCTAGGGCTTCACATATAAAAGTTTTCCTTTTTGCAATAAAACATCGATCCCTAAAATTAAAACACTTGTGTATGTTTTGAACTAACTGTACTGTTACAGTACAGATTTGGTTCTTCAGCCCTGGTCATTACATTGTCCCTTTTCAGTGTGTAAGTTGTGAAAATACCGTTTCGATCTGTGCATCTTCCTTCTTCACGTCACCCCAACAAGGTTGAAAGTTTAAAGTAATCGTGAAACAAAAACTGAAAGAGCAATGGCCTGCTCTAGAGTGAGAAAACTCTAGGAAGTTGCTTTGACTCTAGCTGAAGTGACTTCTGTGTTTGAGAGGCCATGGAGAGGTCTGTGTGAGTCACCAGGCTGAGGGGAAAAAAAAAGTGATTGTTGATACCTTCACCAAGCAAATTGCTGACTTCATGGTACCCACCCCATTCTTCACCAGAAGAACCAAACTGACTTAAAAAGGAACTTTGACATAAATACCATCAGAACGTCTATTCCAATATCCATCAGTCATGGGCTTCTAAGCAAATGACCAGGCTGATTAGCCTTTCCAGGTCTGAAGTAACACTGGGATCCAACATGTCTCTGGTATTTAAAGCATGCATCTTGCAACTCAAGGAACAAAGCTAGCGCACAGCTCCAAATGCCCCCTCACACGTTTTCTACTCCAAAATAAGTCTTTAGTTTGGAGGTAGCGGTAGACAGCTATGTTGTCTGTTTGCACATGGGCCCAGCCCATGCTAATTTTATGATATAGGACAGGGTTCCTCTTTTTTTTTTTAATTTAAGAAATTTTATTGCTCAGAACCTTCCCTTCTTGGGTAATGGCAGGAGCTTTGGAAACCAGCCCTTGGGGACAGAGCCAGAGGCACTAGCGTGGAGGAAAGAATGTGGCACATTTGGTCCATTGTCCTATGTGGGAGTATTGTGGGGTTGGGTTGCAGACTCTTCTAAGGACCCAGACATGGCCCCCCTGGGCAAGGCTCCCATGCCAAAGCAGAGCATGAGGTCAGCCTGGCTTGGGTGAGGGCTCAGTGTCCCTTGACCTTGCCCTGCGGTTCCTGGACCTTCCAGAAGCTGAGCACCATCAGGCCCACATTGATGGCATAGGTGGTGATGCAAACAATGCAGAAATCATAGAGTACGAAGAGTAGGATCCAGGCCAGGTAGACAGAACCGACAAGAGACACCAGGGAGCTCAGCACCAGCAGGATAGATGCCCAGCGGGCCTGGAGGCAACCTAACAACAGCTGTAAGGTGTAGAAGATGCAACTGAATATGCTGTTGGATTGATTGAGGATGCTGTCCCGGCCGAGGACATGTTCCACCAGTCCGAAGCCCCAGCCCCACCTGGAGGAGAAAACTCGCGAACAGCTGATGGCAGTGCCCACGTCGCAGAGTGCTCGGTAATCCCAGTCCCAGGCGCGCGCGCGGCCTTCACCTGCAGCGCGTAGAGACAGAGCACTAAACCCTCCAGGCACAGCGTGAGCCGCACCCATTCCGGGTTCCCCCAGGTAGCGCCCATGTCTTCTGGTCCCGCCGGAGGCACTAGCCCATAGGGAAACAGCCACGGAACAGGGGCAGGGTAGGATGTGGCCACTAGGACAGGGTTCCTATAAGCCTCTGGCACCAAGACTCGACATCATCACCACCACCACTACCCCCCAAAATGTGCATCCATGCCCAATTTTTCATTCACAGGATCCTCTGACCCACAGAAACTAAATCAATCGCTGTCCTAGCCTGTATAGAAGCCTTTTTCATACCACCCTACTCTGCAGAAATGTTTACTAGTGAGTAGGAGTAGATGTACACAGATCTCTTGCCCTGTCCTCGTTAAAATGGCACTGGATTTCTGGTGCATCTGAAGTATGGCTCCCTGGCCTTGCTTTAGTGTTTCATTGCCCCCAGAGGTCTTCTGACAGCTGAATCTGATTTCTGAAATTAAGTTTAAACTTTTCTCTCCCTCTTAGTTCTGATCTCACTCGATATTGGCATCTACCTTCCACAACTGACCCGTGGTCGTGGATGGCTCAGTTAAGCATGCTTCCCTCAGTTAGGGTGCTTCTCTCTGATACTTTTTTTTAGTTTTGTGTGCTTAAAGTGCTAGGAGGGCTTTACAGAGGACCTTTTTCTGAAAATCCACAGGCGAGAGAGAAAGTTCAACTCTAAGTTAGCCATCGGTCTGAGTTTTTTCATTCCACCGTGGGCAAAAATGTAAAGGCACCTTCATTATTAGTTTGGGGGAAGAAGAGTTTCAATCCAGTCAATGTTAAGCAGCTAGTGTTCTGGAAAATGAACCTTAGGAAACTTTTCTCACCATCGTGAGCTGAGCCAACCTGATACGCTGTGGGAAAGGACAGCATATTACTCTGGGTAAATGAGAAGCACACAGAAAATAAAATTGTTAGGTTTTGCTTGGAATTGAAAATTGTTGAAGGTTGAAGACTTTAATGTAGAGAGTTTATCAACAGCAGCAGAATCAGTGGTTTTATCAGACTAGCAGTAAGGTCTGCAAAAAGGCACTTCCTGCTGATGAAATTATATAGCTAGAGATTTGGGTCCAGATTTTATACTCAGGAAGTCCTTAAAAACTTGTTTGCTGCTGTCATGCTGCGGGAATTAATAGATTAGACATTAACCACTAAAATTTTTGAGGGACCCCCCCAATATAACATTTACTAAAAGAGCAGAATGTCCCTCAATTTCATAATAAAATATGGAACACCTTCTTTTCTACGAAGGCCATTTGCAATGTTTTCTGAAGCAATGTTTTACAGGAAGGAGCAATGTTTTACAGGAAGGAGATGCCTAGTAAATGTGTGGACTATGTCTTTATATTAAACTTGATTTATTACCTGTAAAAGGAAAAGAGAGTAAGTGCCTATAAGTCAAACTCAGATTGAAAAAAATTATTCCTGTTACGTGTATTTGGTGTTTGTTAATATAGCATAGAATCAGGTAGGCTTCCATACTGATACAGCATTCGAATCATTTTGTATTAAAGGGAACAAAGGAGAGATCATCTGGAGAATTACATTTTACCTTTCAGAGGATTAATTTTTTTTGCATTTTTTGTTGCTTCCCATGAAAATATTTATTATATAATCCTCAAATATTTATTGAGAAATCACTGCATATTGAAATTGGGGAGAAAAATAGGAAGAGATTGGTAAAAGAGAACAAACTCTCACATGTAATCATCTGAAGGCCTAATACATATTATGGTAACTTAGCATAATATCCACTATGTTGATTAAAAAAACTGGAAAAAAGACAAAATTTCATAAGGTGGGAAAAAATAAAATGATCAGACTTTTTTTAAAGGATGTATTAAGTTCAGGGTCTATTCTTGTGCCCACTGGACATTTGTGCTCTGTATTAAGCATTTGAGAAATCATGGAGTTGAGCACATTTCTCATAATTCAATTAGTACCAGAACTGAGTCCCAGCCCTCAAAAATGTCAGAATATTCTAGAAGAGACAGAGATATAAAACAATAAGCATAATATTGTGTGATACGTATCTATTACAAATATGCCCAAAATGTTAAGACATTTCAGAGGAAATGCTCAGAAGAGGACACTTAACTCAGCCAAAGAACTTTCCCAAAGGAGATGATTCTTCAAATAGATCTTTAAAGGAATCACAATGGGAAATAAGTTTATCCCAGACAAAGGGAAGGCACAGAGACCAAGACATTCAAAACTACAAACTAGAGGAGTTGGACTAGACAGTTTGTACACGTACAGTGAGAAATTTGGTTAGAATGGTGTGCTGATGTCAGAATATTAAGGACTCCTTGTAAGTCTAAACTTCATGTTCAAATCAGTTAGGAACAAATAAAAGGTTTAAAACAGAAGCACAAGAATTTAGTAGAAATTTTGGCTGAAAACAGTATGGATGACAAATGGAAGGAAGCTAAACTGGGGCTAGGAGAGTAGGTAAAATGAGACAGAAGAATTTGGTAACTTTTATCCGTTTATTCTTAGTACTATGTAATACCTACAAGACAAGGAAATTCATGAACCAGAATCTAACTTTCGCTGAGTGCTAGCTTAAGTCATTTGCTGGCTTGAGTAGTTGGTGGGGATTGACTGTGTATGCAGCTTACCCCGAAGACCTGGCAACTCTCCTCGTGCTAAATATATTTATTTCAGATGCATTTTGGGAAATTTAAAAAATCATCATAAAAAATCACCATTTATCTCTAGAAACTAATAACTGGACGAAAAATACTTCCTCCCCATGAAAATATTCATTTTGGCAAGATGAATTCGCAGTTTTCTTCCTTGCCAAGGAATATCCACTGTGCTACCTTCAGATGTTCTACAACATTAAATTATTTATTACAAACGTGTTTCTGTGATGACTGAAGGCAGAATAATCTCTAAAAGTACTAGAGTCAGGCACATCTCTAATGTCCTTTTATACAGAACTGTTGATTTAACTTTACACTGTCAGGTCAAACAGATTAAAATCTGTTTTTCTATGCGTTAGCTGCATAATCTTGGGCCAATTATTTAAACTCTCAATGCCTTAGTTTCTTTAACACTAACATTAAAACAACAAATGACCAGTAGATTTTATGTAAGGATTCACTAAGATACCCGGTGTCAGGTACTTAGTAAAGTACCCAATAAATACTCAGTAAGCACCCAATAATAAGTCTTAATTTTTATTAGCACTGGAGGGTGTAAGTTTGCTTGGAAAAAATCCATTAAAAATGGAAAAAAACAAAAAAAGGCTGTGTTTCTACAGCAAGGAATTGACCAAGCATTACAGTTCATTGAGAAATATTGACCTAGAGAAAAATTAGAAATCTTACCTAGGATTAGCTTCACACGTGTTTTACCATTGAAGAAATTACCTCATTGTAGAAAAAGCAACAACAGTCAAGCCCCTGAAGATACAAATATCTGAATTCACATTATTCATGAAATGTTAAGACCACAACTATTAATCAAGAAATATAAACATATTCTTCAATATCTCTAAGAAGTAGTAAGAATATTATAATTCAATCTAAGAAAGACAAAAATAAATAAAAAGAAAAATAGAAATAATTCTCCAGTGTTAGAGTTGAGCTCAACAGAAATCATTTAGAGAATTTAATTCTGCACTCAGTTACTTTTTTAAAACCTTTCCATACCTATGCTCTTTCAATTACTATTTAATGAAAATGTATATAAACCATGAGTTCATAATACAGTAAATACAAAATAGCTTATATTTTCACCATTTAAATGTGAGGAATTCCTGTAAACATACACAGCTATACAAAAATGTATTTATTTACTTTCTGTTTAATTATGAAAATTGTCAGGCAAACATGGTAGAATAAATCTAAACGACGTAAACAATTTCTTTAGAGGAGAAAAAGACTGTCATTTTCAGGGCACCTGGGTGGCTCAGTGGGTTAAAGCCTCTGCCTTCGGCTCAGGTCATGATCTCAGGGTCCTGGGATCAAGGCCTGCATCGGGCTCTCTGCTCAGCAGGGAGCCTGCTTCCTCCTCTCTCTCTGCCTGCCTCTCTGCCTACTTGTGATCTCTCTCCCTCTGTGAAATAAATAAATAAAATCTTTTAAAAAAAATAAAAGATTGTCATTTTCAAACATTTACATCTTTTTAGTTTCCTTCGTCTTGGATTTCTAAATTATAATTATTGCATCATATACAGTACATGGAATTAATTTTTATATGTTTTGTGTTTCACAGGCAAGACATCCAAATATATACCAGTGGACTTCTCAGAAGCAAAGGGTAGCCTAGTTAACAAAGTTCCAGACTTGAAAGAAAAGCTTCCCAATGTGAAATTTAATAGGGAATTGCATTTTAATAAATGTGCAGAACAGTTTCCTGTGGAAGCAGATTTATTTGTGTACCTGCTGGGGATCACTTATTTACGATAGTTTACGGTACATTCGCCAAAAGCTACATCATAGTAATGTGATTCTACTTCACACTTGTATATGAGTTTTCAAAGTGATGTTCAAACAGCCTTGTTATTCCTACCCCACATACACACTAAATGATGCCTACCCATAAAAATAAACAGGAGTGACTTTCCCTAAGTGGCAAACCTCTCCAGGCTGCCCAGAGAGCATGGACGTGTTTAATCCTTTTGCCCAGTAGAAGGAACACAGCAGTTTCTCTGTATCTGAGACCATCTGAGAGTCAATAGGATTTTTTTGTGGGCAGGGATCCAGAATCATTCAGAAGCTGCCATTCTCCACTTTTGCAACTGCAACTTCAGCTGCAGGTATTGTCCTTTGGCTCTTCCCAATCTCTCCTAAATCTTGAGAATGCCTTTTGTTATCTCCAAGCTGCTGTTGCTTGTGGCATAAAGCACTTCCTCTTGGGGCACCTGGGTGGCTCAGTGGGTTAAGCGTCTGACTCTTGGTTTTGGCTCAAGTCATGATCTCAGGGTCTCAGGATCAAGCCTGGCATGGGGCTCTGCAGTCAGCAGGGAGTCTGCTTGAGATTCTTTCCCTCTGCCACCCGCCCACACTCATGTGCACTCTCTCTGTATCAAATAAATAGATAAATCTAAGAAAAAGCATTTTCTCTTGAAAATATAAATTCACCTGTGCAAAGAAGTTCTGGGCAATCTCTCTATCAGGAGTCAGGTGGAGAGCAGGAAATCTGCTTCATGGGGACTGCTGAAGACAAGTGAGTCTGGATACTTCCCAAGCCCAGATAGGGGGGCAGGAGCCTGCTTCCATTGTTCAGAACAACCAACATTTGGAGGACAGCTGAAGGTTTTGAAACATGTTCCCATTTTCAAGTCGTGGGAATGAGCTCCTCACTTAGTGTTTGTAGAGAAGTGAAATCTGGTATTATCACTTTTACTGAGTGGCTCTCCCTATTTGCCAAGACCAAGTCTATGTAAAAATCAAGCTTGGTTCAAAAATCAAGCTTCAGCGCTTGGGTGCTGAACGGATCAGATTGTGAAAGTATGAGAAATCTATCATTGACTTCACTAATGAAGACTCTAGCAAGACACCAATTAACTCTTATTTTAACTTTTAAAAATAAATTCCATAAGCAAATAAGTAATGCTATTTTTTCAATGTCAGAGATTAAATTAGTATTTTGGAGAGAATTTTCACTACCGTGATTACCATGGAAGGTGGGGTAGGAGGAGCATTTTTTTGTCTTGGAAAGAGCATGGTGCTTCTTATTGTGGTCACGCCTTCTGTCTCATCTGTTTGCACAGTGTGGGTTTCTGTTTCCTAGCTATTCATTCAACGTAACATTACATAGTGGATATAGGCAAAAATCACAAATTCTCCTTTGAACAGATAGAATCTTTTTTATTCAGATTATGACAAATTCTGAATATGTTAAAATTGGCATAAAGAATTTCATGGCTAGGGGCACCTGGGTGGCTCAGTCGTTAAGCATCTGCCTTGGGCTCAGGTCATGATCCCAGAGTCCTGGGATCGAGCCCCACATCGGGCTCCCTGCTCTGTGGGAAGCCTGCTTCTCCATCTCCCACTCCCCCTGCTTATGATCCCTCTCCCGCTGTGTCTCTCTCTGTCAAATAAATAAATAAAATCTTAAAAAAAAGATTTTTATAGCTAAAGAAGACCTATTTTCCATGATACGTAACTTTTTTTTGCAACACAGAAACTGGAAAAGATAAACACAGTTCTTACTCCTAAATATTAATCATCATGTTTTCCAGTGACTTATACTGTCTTGTGAAATAAACAGGCTACTGACTACAAAATCCCATAACCCTTGTCAGAGTTACCATTTTCATAAGGCACAAAGGAGAGATAAGTAAAAAAGAAATTACCATGTAGTGACCAAAAAAATAGATTTTTCCCCCCTCTTAGAAACAGCTGATTTTAGAGCTATCCAGTTTCCTGTTCTGGAATTGATGAGGTCACTGTCACCTCACCAGCAAAGGAAGTTAAATTCCTTTCAATGGTTTTGTTGCTTTGGATGCTATCCAGTGGAGCAAGAAGCACATTAAATTTGATTCCTGACAGATAAGGAAAGGACAACTTTGTAAATATTCTGATTTAAAAACACATTTATTTACAGACACATTCTGTCAGGTATTAGGGGTCAAAAATATACGTTTATTCACTTAGTACATTTGGTGTAATATGGTTAACTACTCTATACATCTTGGAATTTGTAAGGTTAAGCCAAATTGTACCTCTTTACTTGATACAGTTGTTCTTTTGCAAGGTCCAGTTTCCTATTTCTAATAAACAAGAGATTTATTTTACTACTTGGACTTAGCTCTGAACATGTATTTTGCTCAAGCTCTAATAAATTTTTTTTCTTGAAGTACATATTTTTTTTCCAACTAAAAAACACTTCTAATGAATTTGTGTCTATTAGAAGCAACATCGCTGAAAACGTATTTTAATTTAGAAATGTAGTATAATACCAAAACAGCATGCCACAAAAAATCACAACTACCTAAATTATTTTTTAATATATATCCATATTTATATCTGAAGTTACTGGATTATAGGTTTTATGTTGTTGGGTTTTTGATACATTGATAATAAAGGAAGTGGAGTTTACTGAGAGGCTAGAAAAATGGACAATTGCAAATATTTACTGTTTTTACACCTTGTTTATCAGTCCTCCTCTATCAGTGGTTTGAGAATTTACTAGCAAAGTACAGCCAGGTT
The DNA here is from genome assembly GCA_002007465.1 of Ailurus styani. Lineage (NCBI taxonomy): Eukaryota > Metazoa > Chordata > Mammalia > Carnivora > Ailuridae > Ailurus > Ailurus styani. Next base: position 1,784,037 of record LNAC01000414.1, on the reverse strand, counting down.
AGAACATTGAGTATCATTTTGTATTCGTCCACACAGTAATTTCATTTCAACTCATGAAACCTTATTTCAGTTCTACAACTGTGAGGCTGTGCTAATTTGTAAACTTAGTTTAAGAAGTTTAACTAACTGGGGTGCCTGGGTGGCTCATTGGATTAAAGCCTCTGCCTTCAGGCTGGGTCATGATCTCAGGGTCCTGGGATCGATTGATCGAGCCCTGCATCAGGCTCTCTGCTCAGCGGGACGCCTGCTTCCTCCTCTCTCTGCCTGCCTCTCTGCCTACTTGTAATCTCTCTCTGTGTCAAATAAATAAATAAAATCTTTAAAAAAAAAGTTTAGCTAACTGAACATAATAAAAAAAATTTTAGGAATATAAATGTCATCAGCTGTAGCACTGTAAGTAGAAGAAAATTTAATAAAATAGCATTAAATAGTCTTTAATAAAAATGCTATGAAAGTGAAACTATATGAGAACAACAGCATTTCTGGAAGTTTGACTTTAACTGTAAGCTTTCTCTGTGCCTCTCTTTTTTACCAACCACACCACTAGAAATAAGACACTGAAATAACACCAGTATTATTAACTGTTCAATAGAGCAACCTATGTTAATAGGTGCTCTAAACATATTTCCTAGTTCAAAGGGAAAGCCACTGCCTTTCACACACATATCATGTGGTTCCAAAGTTTTAGGAGGAAGGAGAAACAGCCACAAGGCTTGTCTAAACTTATTCACATCACCGAGAAAAATCCACCTGACAGATTGAGCTTGGAGCGTTTGGAAAAGTAAAACACCAAGTGAAAGGAGCAGTTGCTTGGTCATATTTTTACCCTAACTTAATGGATGTGCTGATAGCCAGCCCCTTAGAGGTCCTTCTTCAGTTTATGTGGTTGATTTTGATTTCTGGTCCCCTATAAACCAAACTTAGGCTAAAGTGCTTCCTTTATTGAAACAGGTTGTTTGTTTGTTTGTTTGTTGTTTGTTTTTTGGATCCAGTCTTAGGATACACAATTATGTGACAACAACAGGGATATAGGAGCATCTAGAACAAGTTCAGTTCAACATTTATATACTTGTTCTCTATGTGAGTGTTGCAATGTGTGTTCTAGAAATTAATTTTTAATTTAATTGTAAAATTATAAGTAATTCACATATGGCCTCTGCAAATATGTGAAGGGCAGTGTCAGCCTACAATATGGTCTTCTTTCTTTTACACTATGTATGAAAATTTGAATGTGTGCAGGTTACAAAGTATGTTTAATGACTTATCAGATCCTTAGATCAGTTACAACAAAATCTCATCTCTCTTCTTATTCCCGGAGGTTTGCTTCTGAGCAAACTGAGGTAAGGAAGCCAGTCTTTCAGGTTCATAAAGTTTCATCAAAGTAAGTGTTCTGTGTAGTTTCTTGCCAGGTGATCACAGCTGTTTTTTTTTTTTCTTTTAACCTCTGTAGAAATTTAACAGTTACGACATTTCCTTTAGGGACTTTATTTTCCTAAATTGAGTATTTGGGAGTTTTTTTTTTTTTTAAACAAAAGCAACGCCTAAAGCAAAAACATTGAGGATGGATTTCATAACATAAAAGCATATGCAAGCATTATTTTGTTAACATTTTAGGTTTTAGCTACATCTTTGAGGTATGGTCTATGTAAGAAAGAGCCAATGCCTCCAGTAGGAGAAGGTGTTATCTTCACTGAAATAAATAAAAATCGATAGATATTTTAATATATATTTAAATATTTTTGTGAATTTCTAAAAGTACGTGAAATTTTTATGCTGGAAACAATATATTTATTCTGATTTCCTAAATTCTACCCGTTACAACAAATCATATCTGATTTACATGACAGGATAAGCTCTTTCTTTCTAAAACCATTTTGGAAATATTTTGTGTTATATAATCATGCATTGCTTTCATTTAAATGGATAAACAAGTCTATACTTGTGAAAATGAGAAAACCAACCGTATGTCTCCATCTCTCCAAAGAGAAATCCCACTAGACCTTAAGGACCACTTCATTTACTAACTCAACACATGCTACTCATTCCCTTTTCTATGTAAGATAAGGAGGTGGCCCATCTCCCTGGCACCCACACAGCACCACAAGAATGCATCTGTAACGTGTGTGTGTGGCACTAGACTTAGGATACTTGACTCTGCTTTATAAACATTGATTATGAGCAGGAAGACTCATCTAAGTCTTGCTCTGTGTGATAGTGTGACCTTGGGAATGTCATTTTTCTCCTCTGGGTCCACATTTCCTCACATTATGAATAATCCAGTTGGATGGGAATCCTGAGTGTCAGACTGGTGACTGGTGAACTGAACCAACCAGCAAAGATGCTCTCCATGGTTGATTTGAAGCATGTTTACTGGTCTTGAAGTCCTACTGAGCCCTTCCTATTTTCTCACCTGCCACCTACACATGGACAGATTCCAAGCCAGTCTGGCATTGTCTTTTGTGATCCTGTGTCAGAATGACATCTCTGGATATCCCCAGCCCTAACACTCCAAGATTTTTAGGGCACCAACCTAATTTCCAGACTCGAGTCATATCATACATGATTATGTGAGAAAGACCTTCTGTATGGACTGAACACATGGACTTTTAGTACACTTTAAAAATTCATTCCCAGTATTAGGGAAGCAAAGAACTCTGTATCCGATTAAATGAAGGAAACTATATGAAAGATGGGAATCATTGCTAAGCTACAGTTGCTAAAAAGTTGGACTTTCCGTGGTGGTGAATCTGTTCGTTAATTTGAAAAATAGAAAGCATTTGCAAATATCAACAAATATCTCTGATTTTAAGGGAAAACAAACCTACAGTAAGCTTGGTTCAAAGCAGAATATTGTTGATGATGGGAAAATTATAAGGATGACTGATTTCAGCCTCAAAAGAGGGGATAAACAGGTATTTTCTACCACAGTTTGTAATGCATTGAGTCTCATTTCAGAAAAATTGTCTTTCAATGAACATTTTATTATGAATAGAAATTTGAAGGAGTCTGTTATATCATGGAAGAAAGCAAAATAAAATCCCTCATGCTAATTTTATAGCAATTGGTAGAGTTATACTTTGTTTTAAAAGTGATATAATTTATCTTCAGTGCATGTTGACAAAACAGCTTCAAAATCACATCAAATGAAGGCATGTCATGGAGGCATTAGCTAGGAATTTCCTGACTGGCCCCTCGATGACCTCATACCTAAACGGTTAAAACAAACTGGAAAGAACTTAAGTCTTACATGTGTATGGTGCCATTCCCACTTTATTTATTTACTTTTTCGTTAGCTCGGATAAATAAAGTGAAAATCAGGTATTGTATCGAGGGGCAACTGCAATGCTTTGTAATGTTACCCTGGAAAAAGTCAGATACTCTTTTCAGTTTTTATTCTTCTTTTAATGTGTTATTTTCATCCATTTAACGTGTGACAGAATTAACTGATAAAGACAGAGCCACACTTTTAAAAAATATCATAAACGGGCTTTTTTCTAAATTCAGATGAACATTGTCAGTTGAACATCGTATAAGAGAATTCCTTATCCTCCTATGTTTAAGAATTATTTAAAATTAGAGAAAAAATCAAGTGAAAATACACATTTTTTTCATTTCCTTTTATAAGAATGGTCATGGTAATGTAATTCTTAATCATCAACAGTTTGTCATAGTTTGGATAACACAAAAGCAGGTATTACTTGATGTATCTGGTATATAAAAAATGAAAAAAAAGGTCTTCCATATAATAGCATCTCTTGCATCTGAAGGGTTATAAATCTCTTGGAAACATTCTCACCCATTTAGAATGACAATACAAACAATATTAGGATTCAATAGAAAAAAATTCAACATTCTATTTACTAGTCCTGAATGAAATATTCATTGAATTTCACGTAGAAAAAGGAGAATGTGATCTTTCAACAGCTTCATCTGAAACCATTTGAAAATCAGGGCTGCTGAGAAACTCTTTTCTTGAAAGCATATTTGTATAGTTCTAAATTCCCTTGGGCCTTCTTTAAGAAAAGATCAGATTCATCTTACCAAAGAGGAACTATTCCAAGTCTTAGGAAAGTCAAGTTTACATCTTTGCAACCTGTATGGTACCCTTCATCATTCCATTTTACATTTCAAACCTGCTTAGTCTCAAAGGGAAAAAAAAAAAAGTAAACACATCTTGTTTATACCTTCCTGCTGTTTTCAATTTCAGTGTATCTAGTCACAAAAAAAAAAAATCATCATTTTTAGCATTAACATTAATGGTTAAGGGCATTGACATTTGGAAGGCCCGCAGCCAGTCTTTAATACATGAACAGTAACATCAGGACCAAGCCTAAAGCACTAAACAGATGAAGCCCAAGATACCAGTTGCCCTAGTTTCAGATCAGCCACAATTTGTTTATAAATCATTTTCAGAGAACCCTGCCGGTTCCCACCGGCTAAAGAGGAACCCTGGGCATGTCACAATGCACAGGCAGCGCCATAGCAAAGATACAGAGGGGCTCGATTCCAATCTGGGCTACTGTGATGGCAAAACACATTTACGTCTCTACTTTTGCCTTTAGTTGGATGCTCTATGTGGAAAAAGGAGTTCATAAATTTTAAAGATATTACAACTTTAAACTTTAATTTTTGATACATAAGAAAGAGACTCAACCACTCTCTTTCTCGAGTTTATAGGGTGGACAAAAGGAGAATTTGACAAAAATCTTTTCTACTCCATACTCTGTGGAACAGCACTTTATAAGTGACTCAGATACGTAACCTCATGGAATTGTCGGAGCTGTTCTCAGAGGTGGGCATGGCTCTTAGTTGCAATTTGGACCAAAAAACTGAGACAGGTGGTTGATTCTCCTAGGGCCGTAGAACAGAGGTTAACTCAAACTAAACCAGGTATTTGGGTACTAAGCTCTTTCCAAAAACACAACACTGGCTTTCTGTAATAAATGTCCTGCCCTGATTAATTTGAAGAATATGAGGTCATGTAAATCAAATACTAGAATACTGAAAATTCTGTTTCCACTGATTGCTTATACACTTTTTTGTATATAAATGAACTTACCTCTATTCTCCATCTTCTTGACTGAGCAGAACCCTGTGTCTTCCATTCATTTTTTACATTCTTGCGATTTCTCAATATGTCTATGTATTTTATGTATATTCATTTCTCCTGAAGCTTCACTTCTCCTATGTCAGTGATTTCAAAGTGGGTACCATAGAGCTTTCTTCAATTCCATGGTATCTACTCACATACAAAGAATATTTTTCAGAATTACTTTAGGAACCGCCACGGAAGGTCAGCTGTGGGGGGCTGACAAGGGAAGACTGAACATTCCATCTTTAATTTTACATGTTGAGATGCATACATGCTATATCAGTTTAAAGAAGGATTTGAGATGCATACATGCTATATCAGTTTAAAGAAGATGCATACATGCTATATCAATTTAAAGAAGGATTTGCTTTCTTTTAAAAGAAAGCAAGAAAAAGCGAAAGAGAAAAGGGGGGAGGGGTGGGAGGAGAAGAAGGGGGAGGAGAGGATGTTGACAGTGGAGAGGAACAGAAAAACACGGAAGGAAGAGTGGGAGGGAGGGAGGGAGCCCAGGGGGGAAGGGAAGAAAGCTAAAACAAACAAACAGACAAACAAAAACAAAAAACACTGTCCTAGACCATGAGAGTGTTAATATTAATGAGAAATTCGAATCCTCGAATTGGGATGCATTAATCCACAAAATGACAGATGTTGAGAAAATGAAATAAAATGGTCATAGTGCTGGGTCTTGTCCCATGCAGTTCTGATGATGACCTGTCTGACACTTCAGGAATACAGATAAGCTCTGAATATCTTTTTGACTGATTGATTGATTGATTGAGAGAGTGCATAAATGCATGGGGGGGGTGGAGAGGGAGGAAAGGGTTGTTGGGAAGGAGCAGAGGGGAAGGGAGAGGGACAAACAGGCTCCATGCTGAGCACAAGCCCCATACGGGGCTGGATCTCATGACGCTGAGATCATGACCTGAGCCAAAATCAAGAGTTGGACACTTAACGGACAGAGCCACCCAGCACCCCCCCTTTCCCTGAGTAGGTTAAAGATACACCAGGTAAGCTTTTCCTCCTCAGGTGACCAGGATTTAACAAAGGAAAAGCCTGTACAGGACTTCAAAGACGGTCCAACTTCTCGGAAGCCCTCCAAAGCTTTCTATAATGCAAATGTTGCTAACACAACAAGTCTTTCCCATACCCCCGTCTCTGGCATGCTTAGAGAAACTCCAGAGAATGCTCATTTCTAAAATATTCCACCAGTGGTAGCTTAAAGAGTGGTTCTCAACCATGGGCAATTTTTTTTGCCATCGTCCACCTGCCCAGGGACATTTAACAATGTCCGAAGAGGAGGATCTCAGGGGTAGAGGCCAGAAACACTGCTGATAAATATCCTACTTGCACAGAAAAGTCCTCCCAAACAAAGAATTATCCCAGCACAAATATCAGTAGTGCTAAGATCGAGAAACTCTAAGGGCACAGAATGGTGAATCTCAGTCCTTAAGTCCCTTCTTGGAGTCCTTCTCCCGAGTCTGAGCTTTGCGTTAAATTTATAAAAGATTTCTGCTATGGTTATTATTGGTTGTAGATGGGACGAGGTGAGGCAGAATAAATTAAGAAATCATGAAATTAAGGTGAAAGTACAGAAACAGAATGACCTTGGTCCAGATGGCTCTAGTACTGGCGATCGTTTGGGAGACCATTTGAGACACCTCCCTAAGCCACGTTATTAGGTTTTGCACATTTTCGAACTTTAGTTGAATTGACAATATTTTTTTTAACAGGCTTTTGACATTCTCTGACATTTTTTTTACGTTTCTGAGATTCGCCCATGTGGCTAAATTGATCTAGCATTTCTAATTTCATCAATATGTAGTAACCCATTGTATGAATATACTCCAGTCTGTTTTTCTATTCTATTGCTGTGGATATTTGAGTTTTTTCCAGTTTCCTACTGTCAAAAAGTTGTGCTATAAATTTTGTTTGTGTCTTTCAGTACACTTTAGAAAAAATTGAGTTATATTCAAGTTTATCAATAATGTCAAAAGATTTTTCAAAATAAGTGTGTTGTCAATTTACATGCCTACCAACAGGTCAAGCTTTCTAGTGATCCACATCTTCACCAGAATTTGATATTGTCTGACTTTTAGTTTTTTTTAAATTTAAATGAACTGATTTGGTTTTCACTATCATCGCTTTGATTAGTAACTAGAATGAGCTTTTCTCCCTATATTCANTTGGTTTTTTTTTTTTTTTTTTTTTTGATTCATATATTTGCTCTTATCCTTCTGGATTTTCATGTTTCCATCGGGAATCTTTTTCCTTTTTTGAAGAAAACTAGAGATACCGACTCAGATACAGGGAGAGACATAGTGTAGACTTACTGGAAATGATTTCTTTGATTCCCTTGTCCATTTATGTACATTGTGTACAGAATTCTATATTAGCAGTTATTAATTTCATCATTTTAAGTATTTATTCCATTTTCTTCTGGCCTCAGGCATTTAAGTTGACATGCCAGCTATCAGTAGAAGTAGTCCTCTTGGAAGGTCCTAGGTCATCTTCTCTATGCTTTAAAGATTTTTCTCTTTGTGTTTGATTTTGAAGCCCAGTTATCAATGATATACATACTTAGGATTATTATATCTTGACTCAGGAAAAGGTATGTCACTGGGTGTAGACAGAGATATTTCATAATGATGACTACATTGTCTGCTACTAACTTAGTGATTGAGATTTTGTATGATTTGTTTTGGCATGTTGTATCTTTCTTTCCACCCTTTTGCTCTTATTGTATTTTATTTTATTTATTTTAAATATTTTTAAAATTTATTTTAGAGAGAGAGTGAGTGTGGCAGGGAGGGGCAGAGGGAAAGGGAGAGAAAAACTCAAGCAGACTCTGCACTGAGCACAAACCCACCACAGGGCTCCATCTCATCACCCTGCGATCAGACCTGAGTGGACACGAAGAGTTGGAGCCTTGACTGGCTGCACCAACCCAGGCACCCTATTTTTATTTTTATTTAAAGTTTATTTCCTGAAGCCAGAACATGATTGTGTCTTGCTTTTTCATCCAATCTAATATTCTCTGCCCCATATTTAGAGAGTCTAGATCACTTTCCAGTAACGTGATTCTGGAAATGTTTGTACTTTTTTGAACAAACATTTGTTTTGAACAAACAAATGTTTGTTCGGAGGCTGTACTTTTCTGTTTTCTATTTGTCTCTACTATTCTTCCCTCCTTACTGCCTTTCAAATTGAGTACTTCTCAGTATTTAATTTTATCTACTATGGCGGAATGAACAAAGGTACTCCAAAGATGGCCACATCTTAATCCCCAGGACCCATTAATGGGTCCTACGTTTCATAGTAAAAAGGACTTTGCAGATGTGAGCAAGTTAAGGGAATTAAGATGGGAAGATATTCCTGGATTGTCCAGGGGGTCCAAAATAGTCCCAAGGCTTCCCAAGGGATGCTGGTAGTAGTAGATAATGATGCTAGAAGCAAGAAGTTGGAGGGATGAGAGGAAGGCACCCAACCAAGCCAAGGAGAGCAGTCAGTCACCAGAAGCGGAAAAGGCAAGGAAACAGACTTTCCCCTCGGAGCCTTTCAGATTAACCAGTCCTGCCAGAATTTTGATTTTATCTCAGCAATACCCATTTTGAGCTTCAGAAATCCGGAACTAAAAGAGAATACATTTGTGTTGGTTCAAGTCACTACGTCTGTAGTCACATGTTACAGAAGCAGTAGGAAACAAATACAGGTTTGGGTAGCTGGACGTGGGACAGTGCCATGACCCGTACCTAAACCTTGAGAAGTGTCTTTGGAATTGGATAATGGGCAAAGGTGGAAGGACTTTGGAGGCACGTGATATAGAAGAAGAAATCTAGACTGACTTTAACAGACTATTGGTAGAAATACGGATATTTGGGGCCCCTGGGTGGCTCAGGCAGTTAAGCATCTGCCTTTGGCTCTGGTCATGATCCCAGGGTTCTGGCATCGAGCCCCACGTTGGGCTCCTTGCTCTGCAGGGAATCTGCTTCTTTCTCTCCCTCTGCCTGCCACTCCCTCTGCTTGTGCTCTCTCTCTTGCTTGCTCTCTCTCTGTGTCAAATAAATAAAATCTAAAAAAAAAAAAGATAATTTAGTTGAAGATATTTCCAAGCATAATGTTAAAGGTGTAGACTGGTTTCTTCTTTCTGCCTAAAGCAAAATGTGAGAGGAAAGAGAAAAAAATTTGAGGGAAGATCCGTTAAGTGAAAAGAAGCCAGGACTTGATGGTTTGGGTAATTCTCAGCCTTCCAGTATATAAAAGATTCTAAATTAGGAGATTTATTATTAAAAAAAAATGCATGGTCCAAAGAGAAAACCAAGAGTCTTTCTGAATAACTTTTGCTAGGGCCTGGAAACGATGGAAAGGTCAGAATATTCAGTCACACAAAGGCATGAGATGTAAGAGATTAGGCATATCTGATGGATCCCTTCACCATCTCAGCAGAAGCAAAAACTAGAGATGGGATTAACTGGGAAAGGTTGGTGGGGGATCTTCCTTTTGAGTAAGAGTGCATTCCCATGACACCTGCACAGAAGATCCACAAGATTTGGCGAATGTATGTCAGTGGACACCCTGCCAGCATACGTTGAAAAAGGCAGAAAGAAGACAAAATGACAAAGAAAAATCAGACTCCCTAAATTCTACAGGCAAGAAAGAAGCTATTAAAACTACTGAGCTTCAAGCACGCTCTACCTTTCGTTGGAAAGTGAGGGATGACTCCGAGGGTGGAGCTGTGGGCCCAGAGGGCAGATCCTCAGACGACAGAAGGTAATTCCCAGGCCTTGAAATCTAATGGGGTTTTCCCAGTTGGATTTCAAAATTGCTTGAGATCAGTGACTCCCTTTCTCCTTTAATGTGCTCCCTTTTAGAAGGAGAATGTCTAGAACTCATCCTATGCCTAGCCCAGCACTGTATTTTGGGGGCAGCCAACTTATTTTCTGGTGTCACAGGTGGACAGAAGCTCTGACCCCTGAATGGGTTACACCCAAAGTCTTAACCATCACTAATCTAGATGATTTAGATGATGAGATTTGGGGCTTTTGAGCTGATGAGACCCAGATGAGATTTGAGGCTTGAGTTAATACTGCAGTAAGTTGAGATTTTTAGGGACATTGGCTTAGGTGGTTGTATTTTGCTAGTGGGATGGATTGAATTTGGAGGAGCATAAGAAGTGTGGACTCTGGTAAGCTGACCAACATAATGTATTAGAGCAGCAAAATTCGTAAATGAAAGTTTCTGCTCATTGGATTATTGACTATAAATAGCTCTTCATTTTAGGGTTTTAGGAGTTGTCAAATTTAAAATATGTATCTTCCAAAAATATGTTGTTAACCTCACATGAAATGTAAGAACCTCAAAACAGTATACTTCCCTTCCTCCTGCTGGTCCTTGAGCTTTCGTTGTATTATATTTTACTTGTAAATGTTATAAATCCCATAATAAATATTATTGTTTTTTCTTTAGTCAAGTGTCTTTTAAACAAATTTTGAAAATGAGAAGAAGTGTATTTTATATGTATCCGTATGTATACCATCTATCATGTTATTTCTCTCTTTGTATAGGTCCATGTTACCATCTAGCATCCTTTTCTTCTGCCTAAAGAACTTGCTGGAATGTTTCTTACAGTGCAGAAACACTAGTGTCCAATTCTATTGACCTTTTGTTTTGTTTTGTTTTGGAAAATCATTTTGTTGCATCTTTATTTAGAAATTTGTTTTTGATCAATAATTCTTGGTGGACAGTTTCTAACTGGTTTTAGCATTTTAAAGAAGTTGTCCCAGTGTTTTCTTGTTCGTGAATTTCAGGTGCGAAAGCTGCAGTCATTTTCTCTGGGTTCCTCTGAGTGTAACATGGCCAAGTAGACATCTTTACCTTCAATCAGCATCTTTACCCTCCTTCCCAAAGTTTAAATACCTGCACTTTCTCCAATGTCCAGGATTCCTTATGAATATGATAGAGCTGTTGTGTGTTTTAATACTGTTGTATGTAGTATTGTTCCTCCTCATGCCATTAGTATTGTTGTTTTATGAAGTCAGTGTTTATCTAGACTTACATGGACATTTCTTATTTGCTTTTTACTCTTTCTTACACCACAGACCGTCCATCTGGGATCATTTTCATTCTGCTAGAGATACACAGGAACTGTCTCTGATGAGGCTTGTTTGTGGCACTCACTCTCTCTCACTTTTTATTTTTTTTTAAAGTTTTAGTTGGTCCTTTTTCTTGGAATATATTCCCAATTTTCAGTTATTAACTCTCAGAACATTGAGTATCAAATTTGCTTTCTTCTGTCTTTCTCTATTTCTTTTGAGAACTCACTTGTTATTGCATTGTCACTTCTCTAAAGCTAGTCTGTCATTTGTCCCTGGCTGCTTTTTTTTTTTTCCTGGCTGCTTTTAAGGATTTTTTTTTGATGTCTTGGGTGTCTGGAATTTTACTTCGATGCATCTGGCTGTGTTTTTATTCTTGAATCTGGCCTCGGATTCGATGGTATCTTTGTCCCAGTGCTCTAGTAAAAGAGTCTGAGCTTGGAACACACCTATGTTAAATAGTCATGCTTTATTTGAGGGACAATACCCCAGAATAGAAAGAGTAAGGGAAAAACCAGGTGAGGCCGGGAAGGACGGGAAACAATGCAAGGTGACGTATCACTATTCCGGGGATAAATTCATATGGCCTTGCAATGTGAGACAGCCAGTCCGTTCAGTCTGCTGAACTACTCAGCGTGTCTCCAGAACAGCTGTCCCCCCCCCCCTCACCCCGCCAAACAGTGCCTTGGAGAAGTTGCTGGAGAAAACAGGAGACGAAGCATAATTGTGAAGATTGCTCCGGTTTCTTATATCTGATTAGTCCCGTGTTTACAGGTTAAATCATCCAGCTCCTTTGATAATAGCCTAAAAAGCCAGCTCTCCTGGGCCCCTGTAGGGGGCTCAGTCTGTTAAGTCTCCAACTCTTGATTTCAGCTCAGGTGGTGATCTCAAGGTTGTGAGTTCAAGCCCTGCATCAGGCCCCTCACTGGGTGTGGAGCCTGCTTGAGATTCTCTCCCTCTCCCGCTGCCCCTCCCCCCACCTCTCTGCGTATCTCTGTCTCTCTAAAAAAAAAAAAAAAAAGCCAGCTCACCTATTCTACAGAATAGCAGTTCATACAAGTCAAAAGTGGCAGAGAGGAGAGTCTAAAATCAGTCTGTTTCGACAGTGTCAGCCAAAAGTCAAGGACTAATAATTTCAAGCAAGCGACCAGTAATGCAGGCCAGTATCTACCTCAGTCCACCCAGTCTCCATCAGCTGTCATAGTGACTGAGGCAGAGCAGGGACAGGCACAATGAGATGGGTAAGCCTGAGAGTATCCAGGGAAGTACATAAGGGGTTTTTGATACAACTGGACTTCCTGCTGTAGGTGGTGTCATTCCTTAATTCTAGAACATTCTCAACCATTATGACTTCAAATATTGCCTCTGTCTCATTTATCTCTTTCTTCCCCTTCTGGAATGCCAATAAAAAGTTATTATTTTCCTCTTTTCTCAGTGCTGCATTCTAGATAATCTCCCTTCATTCCAACTTCCTGGTCACGGTTTTTCTCTTTACCAAAATAATTTTCTATTAAATATTTTCATTGAGTTTTTTATATCAATTGTTATATTTTTCATTGAAAATCATACTGATTTTTGCTAGTGCTAATTGGCACTAATACAACCAATCCCCTTTTGATTTTTTAATTACATTATATGTGTTGTGTTTATATTAGGAATTCTCATATTCTGACATCTTTCTGTATATAATTTTTCTCTTTGTTTTATTGTTTCCTCTCACTTATGGTGCATTGGTGGGGGGGTAAAGGGAGGTCATAATTTTTGCCTGAAAGCTCATGTTTCTTAGAAATAAATTCTTTGAGGCTTGAGATGAAATTGTGTGTTTTTTTTTTTTTTAATTTATTCATTTGACAGAGAGAGAGAGACCACAAGTAGGCAGAGAGGCAGGTAGAGAGAGAGAGACAAGGAGAGGAGGAAGCAGGCTCCCTGCCGAGCAGAGAGCCCGATGTGGGCCTCGATCCCAGGACCCTGGGATCATGACCTGAGCCGAAGGCAGTGGCTTTAACCCACTGAGCCACCCAGGCGCCCGAAATTGTGTGTTTTTATAGAGAGGATTGCACTTACTTCTCTAAGGATCCTGGGACAGTGTAAACCCAAGCCTCTGAAGTTTGTTTTCTTGGGGGAGTTTTGGACCAACAAGCTTACATAGATTTGAGCTGTAAACCTGTGGTGTGGGTGATGCCTTGTAGTAATAAATTCTTAAGGAAGATTGTTTTTTTCTCCTAGCCCAAGTTTGGATACAGTGCTCTTCATTTCAGAACTATTGGTGGAAGGAGTGTGAGGTCTATCTATTTCTAGCTTATTAAATTGAGAGTATACATTTTGAGTGCCAACTTTAGGAGGATTCTTTTAAACTCTTCCCCATTGTAAGGGCCTTGAGTTTTGTCTGATGTCCCTTGAGTTTTGTCTAATGTCAAGCCAACAAACAACCATAAAAACTAAAACTTCAGTTTACCTGTACCCTCAAGGTATAAGTCATCTTCTGTGTTTATCTTTTGACTGGAGTGTTCTGTACTTTCTTGTCAAATGATTGAGACACTTCAGAAAATTCTTTTAATTTTTCTTCAGCATGTTTAGCTGTTTTCAGCAAGAAAGCAAGCAAGTCAGGACTCCTAGAATGTTTCATCCCAGGAGCTGGAACTCTATATATAGAGAGAACTATATATCTATATATATATATAAATATATATCTATATAAATATATATCTATATATATCTATATCTATATATAAATATATATATATATATATATAGATATAGATACAGATAGATATATATATATATATATATGGAGAGAGAGAGAGAGAGAGAGGTTATACCATTTCAAGTGTGAGTAAGGATATCATTTAGATTCTGCAAGAGGAATTTTTAATCCAGTGTTTCTACCACTTAGGTCATCGTGGTATTTAGAAAACATTTTTTCTTTCTTTCTTAACTTGATCTAGAACAATGAGGCTTGAAAAGGGCAAGTTACTTTTTTAAAGGTGAATAAAAAGAACATGTTGGAAAAAGCCAAGGTGGTAAAATGGAAAATCCCAGAGTAACTTCCGGACACACTCCTATCTACCCAATGAGAAACAATTGTTCACCTGCAAATTACATTTTCTCGACTTGCCTAATGATTTCCTGTGAACGAACTACCACAACCTAGTTTTGCAATGGCACAATGGACTCCCACATTGCATCCAAGTGAGTCATTCCTGCATAATGCAGGCAAAGGGTTTGAAGTTAAAACACCATGACCAACCACAGCTCAAAACGAGTTTAATTACAAGAATCTGTTCACCCTAAAGATTCTGCCCGAATGTCCATAAAGCAAATGAAGTTCTTTTCTCTCTCTGTATCTATACCTAGGAGAGTTGGCTGGGTCTGAGATGGCACTTTATAACCCAAGCTTATCAAAGAAGGTATTGCAAAATTATCCAAATACAACCTATTAACTCTTAGTAAGCTCGTGTTTTGTATAATATTTCAGGAAAATGTAAACCCCCAATAAGTAATAATGCATGAAACGCCCTTTAAATAATTTTATTGTCAGTACTAATGTAACTTAAGCCTAAATGTAGTGCCTCAGTGGATAATGAAGTTCCCCAGATTAAATTATTTCATGTATACAATAAAAATCAATAAATTTCATGGATACAATAAAATCCTTGCAGAGAAGTAGGACTCTGACACTACCCATGAGGCATTAACACTGTTAGCTCAGCTGACACTGACTGGTGTGTTGAGTCTACACAGAGCTCACTTTGCTTGCTAAATTTATATATTGGGAAGCCATCCTAAACCCTTCAGAATGTGCCCCAGATTTGTCTTCTTTGTGGTTGAGTGCTTTTATTTGGTGCTCACAAAATACTAGTTATTTGGATCAGAATTTTTATTTCAAATGACAACACAGAAAATATTGCCAAACTTACAATTAAATTGAAATGGAACATAGTAGTGGAACTGAAGAGACAAAAATGAGTGGACTAAGGTTCCTCATTTTACCAAAAAGTTAATAAAAGTCCATGGTTTCAAAGTGAGTAAGGGCCAGAATTAGAACCTAAGATTTTTTTGTTCTCCAAGCTCACTGTTCCATAAACCACATCATGTCATCCCCTATTCACAATCATATCATCTAAATGTACTGTCAGTTTCACCTGTGCTTATGAATGAAGATCTTTCCACAGAGATAGAGAGAAAGTTTAAGTCTAAAAGTGAAGCATGATTATCAGAGCTCTTTGCATTAAGCTTAACCTGAATTCTGTACAGACTGAGGACTTTAAACATTCACCTTAAATATCTACTTTGTATTTTTGCTGAAACAAACCACTATAGGCTTTGTGAATTTATAGGCAGCAAATGGCATGAGTGGAGAATGAATTCAATCTACCTTCATTGCTTTGAATGTTGACCGAAAGCCCCCTTACATACCTTTTTACATGAATCAGACAGAAAGGGAGCACTAACCCTTATCCTGAACCACTCTGGGAAAATTACTGTTGTTATGAAAATTCATGGAATCAGAGAACGTTGAAAGGACTTTGAGATGATCTAACAAACCTACTTGCTTCATTTTACAAATGAGGAGACAAAGGGGCAAAAGGTTAAGGTTGTTGCCCAGAGATGCGCACTTAGTTACTACTATTACTGCATTTAAAGGTCAAATTCTCTATCTGGCCACTTGTTCATTCTTTTGTTTTCATAGACAGTGAAGACATCCGATCATGTGATTTTTACATCCCCTTCAGTCATTCTTTGGAATGTTGTGTGTCTTTTCTGCTTCAAATGATGAGGTGATTGTCCTCTTTTTTCATTCCAGTACCTAGTTGACATGAGTGACACTTAGGGCCTCAGACTCTTTTTTATTTCTTTTCCTTTTCTAGTGCCAATATCTATAAGCAAAGAGTTACATTTGTGACATTTCAACACTGAGGAGTACTCTTCACTCTGTACATACCCAAGAAGAGCAGCTCAGGCAGTGCTGCTTCGACTTATGAACATGAAATAAAACACATCCAGAGGAGCAGCTCAGTCAGTTAATCTGCCTTCAGCTCAGGTCATGACCCCAGAGTCTTGGGATCGAGCCCCACATCAGGATCCCCACTCAGTAGGGAGACTGCTTCCCTTTCTCCCACTGCAGCTCCCCCTGCTTGTTCTCTCTCTCTCTCTCTCTGTCAAATGAATAAATAAAATCTTTTTTAAAAATCCAGAAATTTTCTTTATATTCATGTAAAAATGCTTGCAAAGTATTTTCCCCTTCCTACCGTGTCTATCCCACCTGATTTTAAATCTTTGACTCAACTGAGTAAATTCCCATATTCTTAGATTCAGGTTGTACTGAAGTTTTATCGCCCCATCAAAACATAAGACTAGTATATTAGTTGATTTTACACTCTGTTTTGAATACATTGAACTACAAAATAGGAGACTATCTTTAAATTTCCTCGTGTGTAATGATTAGAAAAATAAACAAAATTTAAATGTACACTGACAATTACAGTAGTCACATTCTTATAACCACAGCTGTTATGTTAGTTGTTTTCTATCCAACTTCCTTTCTTAAACAAAAGGTTTCTTTAAGTATAACTGAATATATAATTTTATATTGCATGTGATCATTCAGAAACATATCTAGTAGGGAAAGTTACATAAAACAATTTAGACCCAATGAATACAAAGTCAGGATAACTAGAAAAAACTAAAGCATTACAATGATAGAAAGATCATGGAATTTTAGGGCAAAGACCATTATCTGATCCTAGAATTTTGACTCTGGAAGCAATAGTTCAGGGGCTTTTAGGAGTTTCCCAGGGCTGTTAAACCCAGACAATGAATTTATCTTTCTAAATTTTCTACTTTTCACCTTTAGAATTTTTATTTCATTTTTTAAATAGTTTTTATGTTTCTATGAGAGCCCACATCTGTTCATTCATTGTAATCATTTTTTTTTCTTTAATTCCTTAAAAGTCCTAAATCCTAAACTTAGCATCTTGGTCTTCTCAAGTCTATTTCTTTTGACTGATTTTTCTCTTGAATATGGATTGTATTTTCCTGGTTCCTTTGTGTATCTAATAATTTTAATTTTATGCTGGAAATTGTGGATGATACTTTTTAGGAAGTCTGAATTGTAGGGATTCTGTATATGCATCAGAAAAGTATTGATTGTTGATCTAGCAGGCAATAAAAATCTCTGGCCGATCACTATGTACTTGTGGAAAAATGACTTCACCTCTTACGGCTCTGTATGGTTTTGCTCATGTTCTAATGTGAATTTCTTAGTCCTGAGACTGTCTTAATTCTCAAGACATAGTTCTTTTGGAATTTCAGTACTTCCTGACATATTGACTAAACTATATTGACTTCCTGACATATTGACTAAACCATATTGACTAACTTGGCAGGACTCTAATTCACAGGGAGATTAGTCTCCCCTGTGATGGGCTTGACCTGAAATCTCTGCTCAGTTCTTTCAGTCTTCCCCACTGGTGTCCCTCATTGGCGTCCTTGCATTCCTTCACTAATACACGGTGCTGGCCAAAGATTTGCTGAGGACTTCAATGCAGATTTTGGAGCTCCTGTCCTCTGTGTTTCTCTTCTATTAGATTTTCTCCCTTTAGACATTTATAGATGGCTTGCACTCTACCCTCTAAACATCTCAAATCAGTAAGACTGCACTTGCTGATTGAGTTCTAGGCGGTGCAGCTTAAGGATTAGAGAACACCTTCAAGAGAAAAGCTCTATAAATATGTTCTATGCCATGGCTTTACTCTTTTAAGAGTTGAATCTCCTCTAGTTTCTGCCTGCTTTGGTTTTCTTTCCAGTACCTTCAAATGGTTATTTTTCTTCTATTTTCTTTTTTTAAGATAAATTGCTGTCTATAGAATGGTTACATCTTTGCAAGAATTTACAGATAGATAGAAAAGAATTATCTTTTCTGGACTTCTCTTCTGGACTTCTCTTGAATAAGAAATAAACTTTAATGTGTTTTGATCCACTATCCTTGAGCCTCTGTTACTATGGAATCAAACCTAATCTTAACAGACACAGCTAGGGTCAGAATACCCACCCTAGGAAATGGAATATCAGTCTCTTCTTGAATTTGTGATGGTAAGAGGCAGAGTGGGTTCCATGGGAAAGCAGGTGCTTCAGATGTGAGTTGCTAGAACTGCAAAAAGAAATCAGCAGACAGAGAAAAAAGAAAAAAGGCAATTTTGCCAGCTTTGGCAGTAAAGATTCTATAAAATTATCCCATGAATTTGAAACAGAAAAAATATAGATGGGATACTAAGGAAAGCTCCCCGTTTTTACACATTTAATGATCACAAATTCCAAATTGAAAAGATTTTCAGAACATAAAATATGATGTCCCAAAGTTATATAACCCATTCAGACTGTCCATGCCACCTAATTGTTGGCTAGAAAAAACATGCTCACTATCCGCCACACCATTCAGAATGCAAGATGACTTTTCAGATATATTTCCTTTTTCCTTTCAAGATTGGATTGATTTTTGTTTTCACTTCCTGTTAGTGGAATGACGACACACAGTGACTTGCTCTCAATTACCTGTGCAGATCCACTGACAGCTACTCATACACAGACTTCCCTTACGTAGGATTCCCACGTAAGACCAGAAATAGAAGCCCGGGCCATAGACAATGATCAAAAACCATTGGCTGGTGCTACATTTCTGACACAAGGATATAGCACTGTCAGAGATTTCACCCCCCTTAATTACCTTCCACTTCTGACCAGATATCAGGAGATAGAGGAACAGGAGGCAACTGCAGTGAACTGGACAATGTTGTCATGGATGGAAACTACAGGTGGTGAGAGAGAAAACATGACATAGTTGTTTCCATCTCCTCAGTTGCTTTTCTAATCTATTACTAAGTAAGAAGGTAGTTGGAGCTGATTATATGCAATCAAGTCTGTTTTCTGAATAAGTTCAGTCCTGTTACATGTTTGGGAAAGCTCTCTTTATGGAATTGGAATCTCTTCATGGAAGAATAATGCTAATTGTTGTTGCTGCTGCTGTTGCTCCCTGTCCCCAAGAAAATGAGAGATGAGGGAATGCATTTCCTAGTACACAATACTTTCCCTAGCTTAATTTCTCATATATCTTATTGCTCCATGGTCCTCTAACCTTCTAGCACTATTGCCACGTTGGACTAAGGAAAACTACTAACAGAGTTGTGTGTTAGGTAATGTTTATTGACATCTTGCTACCCATCCATAAAAGAGTCACCTTTTAGCCAGAACATTCGTTTTTCTTTCTCTCTCTCTCTCCCTCTCTCTCTCTCTCCACTCCACATCCACTCCACGTGCATACACACTCCACACACACACACACACACACACACACACACACACACACACATGCATAATGCCAGGAGGCTTTTTAAATTTTTTATTTCTGTCAATAAAATTGGAAAACAAAGTCCTTGGGTTATCAGGTTATATAAAATATTTCCAAAACCACTATAACATGTACATGTTATCATCAACTCCGTAATTCTTCTCCCTGCCCACACTTTCTGCAGCCTGGCAGGTTATCACCTCTGCACGTTCTATGCTTCAGATTCACTTACCTCTGAATCATGAGCAAAGCCAGCAATAACCCGGCAGGCCAGTCCTTCAATCCATATGCAAGAGTTAACTGCTAGCCCACTCCTTGAAGTACTGCCGCAATTCCCTGCTTCACTGAAAAGCCTTCGACATCAACATACGGCTCTTGGAAGGATTACAACGTGTATATTTGGATGGCTCTGGTAAGGGTGCGCCACAACACCAGGTATGAAAGCAGAAGTGGTTCCATGCAGGTTGTGAACACCACGTTTCTCCGTTCTCACCTTGCATGTGCTATAATCTAAGGAGCACGCTTGTCTCTGAAATGTGGATCTTCACTTAGTTTCAAAACAGTTTTCAGTCCTGGAGAATAAATGTCTTGCACGTCTTCTGCAACTTGCCGAGGATCTGTGATCTTTATACGTGGAGGCTCTCAACTCCTAACATAGGATATGATCTTTGAAACATTCTGACTATTTAGGATATGATCTTTGAAAAAAAAATGGGAGTCATCTGAGAGGGAATTGGCCAGAGTCTGAAGAGCATTTTTCTGTCGCATGTGGACATCAAACGGCCAACTTAGGGTCCTTCAGAAATATGTTAAGGATGAATGAGAAATATAAGAAAAGATGAAAATGTCTTCAAATGGTTAAAGCATCTGTCTCTGCAGGTTTAAGATAATTTAAATTATTTTTAATTGCTCGGAAATGTTAAGGGGGAAAAAAGGCCTTTTTCTGGAACAATTCCCTTCTTAAAACTTCTTTACCATTTGCCTGAAAACCAGTAATAATCTTCACATTGTCTTTATTCAAACATTAACACCGCAAGTGCCCTTCAACCAAATGAAGACAACGAGCATGTTGGGGTGGCAATGGAAGCCACACAGCTACTTTGGTAGTTGACTTTCAGATGTGTGTTTAATGCATGATTTCTCAGACTGGGTTATTTGGAACACCTATGTTAGAATCCCCCAAGATCTTTCTTTTTCAGTGGATTACTGGGCTATTTTTCAGAACTACTGAATCAGAATCTTTGAGTTAGGATCTCTGAAGTCTGTATCTTTAGTAAATAATCAGATGATTCCTATGAAACGCTGAACTTTAAGGGTCAGGTCAAGAAACATGGCAAAAAGGGAGGTCTGCTGATAAAACTATATGTATATACACACATATGAAGTGGAAGCAAGATGAAATTTAGCTGGGCTTTTCCAGGTAAAGACATGTATAATAAAAATTGACTATAATACATTTTTAATGTACCTAAGTTCTTCTGTCTCTCTTTGGTATTCTTGTTAAATTCATATGAAAGTAAAAACATAAAACAGGCAAACTGAAGCACAATATACCCTTGCATTCTCATGTTCAAAGTTAGTGATTAGTGATTGCTTGTTTTTATTTCCTCAAGACCACAGAGAACAGAAGTGGGAGTGAGCCTGAAAATATCAATATTCTTTGGGATTTTATACTTCTTTTCATCTTCAAAGTGCCTTACAAAATTCTCTAATTAGGCTCACATGCTCTGGCTCCTAGTTGTATCTCTAATCATAAGACAGCATACCTGCTCTTCGTTGCTTAGCTCTGAGCAACATGCCTTTCTTAATCATTACTAAATGAAAGAAAAAAGTGTTTGTAATAATTTCTACATAATTAAAACAAATCTGGACATTTCTTTAAATGCAAGTCCAATTGCGTGGGCCCTAATCTATATTAGCAAAGTTTGGCTAGTATTTATTTGGAGCAAAGATAAGTTTTAATTGTAAAATTATCTGTAATTAAATGTAATGGTTAAAATAGTTGCATTTCTGACCAACCTAAAATATTATTTGAAAGGACTTCATTTTATTCCCTTGGAAAATGTGTAGTTTTACACATCCTTACTATTTTAAAAATTGCTTTTGAGCAGACCGTGCTTTCTAATAAACTTTTAGGTATCTGTGAGAAAGGTTAGTATTTAAACTGAGAACTTAATATGAAAATTAGGAAATCTATATTTTATTTTCATTTCTGGCACTGGCTAGTTATATGACTTCAGGCAAGTCACTTACTGTTTCTGGATCTTGGTTTCCTCCTTTGTAAATTAGGGAAGTGTCTTCCAGCTCTGTGACCCTAAGAGTAATCATGTGTCTCTCAGAGTGTCTTGCATGCACAGCTGTGCAAGAAGACTGTCTAGCATGTTCTGTTAACAGCAGATGTATGTAGAGCTTGAGTGTCAGAAGAAGCTGCCTGGGGCGCCTGAGTGGCTCAGTGGGTTAAAGCCTCTGCCTTTGGCTCAGGTCATGGTCTCAGGGTCCTGGGATCGAGGCCGGCATTGGGCTCTCTGCTCGGCAGGGAGCCTGCTTCTGCCTCTCTCTCTGCTTGTAATCTCTCTCTCTCTCTCTCTCTCTCTCTCTCTCTCTCTCTGTCTCTGTCAAATAAATAAAATCTTTAAAAAAAAAAAAAAAGAAGAAGAAGAAGAAGCAGAAGCAGCTGCCTGGTCATCGGGCATGTCATCCCTCAGTCGTCATAGGGCCAATTACCTAGAAATAGACCAAGTCAGAAATATAAGCATCTGAACATAAGTCTTTACATGTCTTTGGCTTGCACCCATACTGTGTGGAGAAAGAATATGGAGTTACCTAAAAAAATGTCTCCTGAGTCATTGGAAGATGTTCCCTTCCCTTCCCACCCTCTGCCTCTCACTGAAGACTTCTTCAGAATTAGAGTTTCTTTCTTTTGTTATGCCTGATATGGAAAAGCATAAAACTAAATTGCCATTTTAAGCTCTCTTGACTACTCACACCTTGAGTGAAGGGGACAGTCTAGTCTATCCTTTTCCGAGAACATCTGTTGAGATGGGGAGGAAGGTGAAGGTGTTAGGGAAGGGACATGATCTCCGTCAAACCAGAAGAGCTGAGAAAATGAATGGTGAGAAGAGAAGAGGCAGAAGAACACAGTTCACACATCATCATCCAGGAAACAGAAAGCCCTGCTGGCCCGCCGGCTACATGGCCCAGCAAACAGTAGCTCTGGCCTGGTCATGAGGGCTTATCATTGTAAACAGGATTCCCTGCGTTTGCAGTCTCCTGGAGGCATATTCCTTTCAGGTCTGGACTGCATACCAGAATCAACAACAACAACCAGAAGGAGAGATGTATTCCAACAGTAAGAGTTCTCCCCGAGCTCTGGGACTGTGTGAGAGCGTACACGCGTGCTGACGATGTGGGACAAGGAGGGGGAGGCAGAACGCACACTCCCAGAACATTCTCATTTCAAAGCGAGCCTATTACTTAGTGAAAAGGCAAAGAATAAAAGGATCGAATCTTCCTCTTAATAAACATACAGTGTAGCACCTGAATAGATAATTGTATTTGCTGTGGATGCTGGGAATTCTCCCTTTGATAGGATCTATTTCCTTGGGTATCTTGGGTTGGAGATGATCCAAAGAAATACTGGTAGTCAACTCAGAAGTAAAATAAGAATCCAGAATATTCGGGCTTGCCGTTAGACTCATAGTGGAATCTTTTGAGAAGGGAAATCATTGTGATGGATTCACGTCTTAGTAAGTCAATTAAAGGGCTGCACTTGTCTTATATGAGAATATTCATGTAGGAATTCGTGCTGGTGCTCTGGCCACAGCGGTTCTATCATCATGAAACCCAGTCTGAGCAATGATGACTTTAGCATAACCATACCATATTCAAAAAAGAAAGACCCAGGATGCCCACTCTAACTTGAATTTATGATAAAGAACAAACATATATTTAGTATCCTGCAGTATTTGGGCCATACTTCCACTTGAAATTGACATTTAGCTGAGTGCCTTGAATTTCATCTTGCAACTTGAGGTGGTTTTCAGCAGAAATGTCTTCAGCTACTCTTGATGGCTTGCATCGAAATATGAAGAGAAACTTTGTTCCTATGACACTTTTACACATCATCTTGTTACCAAAAACAACAGGAGACTAGCACATTACCATAGGTTTGCAGTGAAAGTCCTGAGTGTGTGACCATGTGTGGACATGGCCTCTGACCCAATTTTACCATTTTCAATAACTATTTTAAAACAAGGGGGTGGCGCTTGCAAATTGCAGAGAAGTTGCATCATCCGCATAACATCAGGACTGAATCCAGATTAAATAAGTGGGATTGAATGATTCAGCAGTGCTTCGTTAATCACTGTGGGAGTCTAATTGTGTAACGCCGTCTGTGTTTTTCACTCCTGCCTGTTTTGAGATGTGATGCATTGTTTCCCCTGTGTGACATGCTCTCTGCTGCAAGACTACTTCACACCCAAGCACAGCACATGGGCTGCTCTCAGAGGCCCTGAGAACCCCATCTGGAGCCCTGAGAGCCGCCACGTGCTAGTCACCTCAATTCCAGTTGGCTCTTGAACAACCCGGCTTTGAACTGCACAGGTCGGCTTGTGCACAGGGATTCTTTACAGTACAGTTCTGTAAATGTATTTTCTCTTCCTCATGGTCTTCTTCATAACACCTTTTATGTACTGTATAAAGTAGATGCACATATGAACTCAGGCTGGGTGGAAAGCCCAGCTCTGCTCCTCGTCAGTAGTGTCATAGAAGGAAAATCACCAAATCTTCCCCTCAGAACCAAAAAAGATATCATCAGTATCCTGTAGCCACAGACTGCTGGGAACAAGCCCACAGTTTGTTGTAGCCAACACACAGACAATGAGGAACCACAGGGTGTCTGAGTAAGAGGATGCTGGGAAGAACCTAATACAGGATCAGGGTATTGGTTGGGTGATTGAGGGAGGATCAAAGGACAAGGCATATGGTCTAGATAGGGTGTTGGGGACTATAAACAAGTGAACAAATAAGTATAAATGTTTGTCATTCAATTTAATTTGCACAGCATCACACGGTCTATGTTTTTTGGAAGTGTGCAGTTGAGAACTGGAAGTGGTTGGAGTGGTAGTAAAGAACCTAATTCTCATCTACTTGCTCTGGAGAAATCAGACAGAGAAATGGGCAAGCTGCCAAAATTGTTGGTCTTTCAGATAAATGCTGTAAAGTACAGATGTTCCTTTTAAGTTTATCGGACTTCGTCTGAGCAATCCAAGTCCAGAAATCAGTTTGCCAATCTACCACAGTAGTTTCTCCATCGAGAGTTCCAGTGTCTCCCTGTCGAGTCTCACAGTATCTTAAACCTTTTGCTTCCTTGTTTTCCCATAAAATGAAAAAGCACAACAGTGCAGTTAAGACATGCTTAATGGAAACAAGCTTCAGAAAGGGTTTGCAATGTTAATTAGAATGTAATTTAAAATTTCCCTGATACCTGATCTATGCTCTATTCAGATAAGTCGGTTCCAGATACGGGGAAGATGCCTCTGCCTTAAATTTTGGGATCAATCTCAGTAAGAAATTTAAGCAATGAATCAGGTACCTAATTTGAATGCCATTATAAATATATATTTTTGCAATTAAAGAATTAATGTTATGTAGAATTTAAATGTTAGCTTCTTCATGATCATTGATCCAAAACCCTCTTTTCACAATTGAGAATAGAGGATCTTAATAAAAGGCGTCTGTTTTGGGGTCCCTGAGTCTGCCTTTGGCTCAAGTCATGATCCCAAGGTCCTGGGATCGAGCCCCACGTCAGTGTTCTTCCTCTCCCCCCGACCCCCCGCTCATGCGCTGTCTCTCTCGCTATCTCTCCTTCTCTCTCAAATAAATAAATAAAATCTTTAAAAAAAGAGAAAATTTGAACTGAATTTCATTCCCTTTTGAAATAAGGATCAAGACTTTGTATTCCTAGACAGTCATTTCTTCTTTCTTTCTCTTTCTCTCCCTCTTTCTCTCTTCCTTCCTTCCTTCCTTCCTTTCTCTTTCTTTGTTTCTGTCTTTCAAAATGGTTTCCAAACTCCATTTTCCACTTATTAAAATCTGTCCTGTTATTTTCCATATACTTCATATTCAACAATGTGATAAACTCCTTTTTTAGTCCCACATAATTTCTAAATAAACACCCAACTGTGGACATCATCAGCAGACCATATTTATTTCCCTCCAAGCTGTTTGTCCTTCATTTTAAAAAAATTATGAAATTCAGGATAAGAGCATGTTCAGTTACAGAGAAGCTTCTACGTTACATCTGGATGGAGTATCCATTACCCCCAATTAAAGAATTTAATTTCTGAGTACAAGAGATGAATGGAAAAAAATCACTATCTACTCAATGTTGACAGTAACAATGAGTACCATTTATCATCTATCTNTAAATAAAAAAAAAATAAAAAAATTATGAAATTCAGGATAAGAGCATGTTCAGTTACAGAGAAGCTTCTACGTTACATCTGGATGGAGTATCCATTACCCCCAATTAAAGAATTTAATTTCTGAGTACAAGAGATGAATGGAAAAAAATCACTATCTACTCAATGTTGACAGTAACAATGAGTACCATTTATCATCTATCTACCCTATACCAGAAATTAAGATACTTTGCTTATCTCATAATCCTTACAACATCATTATAAAGTAAATATTACTTTCATTTTACAGATGAGAAACTAAAGCCCAGAGATGCTACGCAAAGTGAATGACAAAGGTTATTAACTAGTAAAAAGTCAGATTACATCCCAATAATACTTTAACAGCCTTTTTTTTTTTAATCGAGAGAGTTTAAAAGCAGGGGGGAGTGGAAGAGGGAGGGGGAGAGAGAGACTCTCAAGCAGACTCTGCACTGAGCTCGGAGCCTGACATGGGGCTCGGTCTCATGACCCTGAGATCATGACCTGAGCCAAAGTCAGGTCTTGGATGCTTAACCGCAGGAGCCCCACTTTAACAAACATAATTGGCAGTGCAACTCACAGATATCCCCATTGTTTCTAAGCCCTAATAAAACATAAGCACCATAAAATTGGCCACAGAGAGCACAAGTCATAGAATGTAAACTAAATCATTAATTTAACCATACACATCTTTTGGTTTTGCTAAATAGCTATTGCTCTAAAAACAACCACAGATACCCCAGGTGGTGGTGGGGGGGTAGTTCTTGCCACTTGTCATTTCTGCTGCTGTCTGGTTGCCAGGCAGAAGTGTCTCTTAAAACTCTGACTTTGGGATAAGTGTTTCCCCCTGGACTCCTGTGCACCACTTCTCCACAGTAAGACACTGCAAAAGGCAGATTCGAAAACTAGCTTCAGTGGAAGCCATTTGGGTAGCTTGTAAAATTTGCACTTAAATATATATATATATATATATAATATTACTATATATTATTATATAATATATAAATATGTAATTTTTACATATAATATATAATAATATATTAGTAAATATATATTATAGATATGTATATATATGAGGATATCATAGGAAACAGAATCCATATCATTTATTTCTGAAATAAATTTAGATGTGTACTTGAGGCAATATGTCAGCCCCCCGAGTTTACTTCTTTTCAACCTCACTCTCCCTTTGTTGACTGGCTTCTTAAGTTCCCCTCCAAATCCAGCCCAGAGTCCCCTCTCTAGCTCTCTTGGGTGATGAAGAAGAAAGATTTTTCCTGCCTAGTTTCCTTAGGACTCGCCTCAAGTGAAGAATGGAAGAGTCAAATTTTCCAGGCCCCTGACACCTGAGGAATCATTCTCCCTGGAGAGCCCCTCAGAAATAGTTGTTCTTCTATTCACTAGCAGTTACTAGTACTCTGCCTGCTCCTGGACTTAGTTAATTTGGTTTTTAAAACCCTTTATTGATGTGTTTTCTTTTCTTCTTTAGTGCCTCACATTTCTGCCCCAGGTGCAGAATTAAACCTGTCCTAAACCTGAATTAAATGTGTCTTACTTTACCTACCATACCTTCCCACAAGCCATGCTATGCCCACAACCAATTTGACATTTAAAACACACACACACACACACACACACACACACACACACACACAGTCTATTGAATCCAGGAGACAAGAGCTATAGTTGTCAACTCCAAAGTAAAATTCATGGTACACACAAATTTATTTATTTATTTGTGTTACTGTAGACCATTTTCTTTTTCTTAATTAAAGATTTTACTTATTTATTTGACACAGAGACAGAGAGAGATCACAAACAGGCAGAGAGGCAGGCAAAGAGAGAGGAGGAAGCAGGCTCCCTGCCGAGCAGGGAGCCTGATGAGGGGCTCAATCCCAGGACCCTGAGATCATGATCTGAGCCGAAAGCAGAGGCTTAACCCACTGAGGTGCCCCTGTAGAGCATTTTCTGACATAGAACATTAGACTTGTTTAGTACACTATAATGCTTCAGGAATAAATATTTATTTCCAGGAAAATGCATTTCTTGAGGGACGTATTTGAATAATAATAATAATAGATCATTGTAAACCTGTAAACGCTGGAAAATGACTCCAAATAGTACCAGGAACCTGCCCACATTGTCCTGTTACCTTCTTTTCAAACCTCTGCATGTGTCTCCAGTTAATCCTACTAAGTGAATTTTTTATTTAAAATGAAATGCCCTCTGATGATAACGTATGACCACATGATTAAAATAAAGTTAGTCTTTCCTTCCTTCCTTTCTTCTCTCCCTCCCTTCTTTCTTTTTTCCTTCTTCATTTGTATTACTGAAAATTCATAGTAGATGTTTTAAAGTTTACCAGAAGACTTGAACTGGTCATTCTAATCATCCACTTAATTCCTGTGAATTTGTAAGAAATGATTGTGGGCATGAACCGTACTCATTTGGGTAGCAATCAAAAAAGTAATTCTAGGATAATTCAAAGCTGTATCTATCTATCCCACTTAAAATAAATACTTATCCTTCTTCAGGTTGCCTTCTTGATAAGTCAATGTAAGCTGTCACATAATCAACTCCATTGATTGTAATGATAGTCAAAATTAAGAAATTTGCTATCACTCATTTTGCTTTTTCTGAAATGCTGTAGTCTCTGAAGACTAAATATAAGCAATTCATCTTTACCACTGAAATTGTCAGAATATGTATTCTTGGAACATAAAGACATATTATTCATGCTCTAATAAAACACACATACTTTGATGTTGCTCCAAAACCAAAATGATGCTGCACTCGGATAGTAAAATTCTCTGGGGGCTCATCTGTGAGAAAGTGAGGTCAACCTTTGACCCCAATGTTGCATCCAAATAATAACAACCAAAAATGTAATTTATTACACATTGTCAAGTGGGGAGATAAAACATCAGTAGCATGTGTAGAAATGTCAAATAGGTATGTGGGAAATGAAATACAGGTATACCAATTTGTAGAAGCAGAAAATTATCTCTAATTCCTGTTATATAAAGCAGATTGTTCTGAAACTGTAATTGACTTTGCGATTTTGCACATTTAAACTTTATTGCTCTGCTTACCATTCAAGTAAAAATTATCTGTATCTCTTTAAACTAGCAATTGGCTTCTCACATGAACAAATATCCCTCCTTTGACCAATTGAATATAAACATAAATATTTGGCACAATTTGACTGAAATCACGCTACACAGAAAGTTCTTGAAACACTCTTAAATGTGTTGAAAATAAAAATAGTATGGATTTGGAGAGATCACCATTTAAATATTTTCCAATAGGATGCAAACCAACCTTTTCCTTTTTCCACCTTGTCAGCTTCTTCAATAGTGTAAGCTTCTTGTAAGTCACCTGTGAAACAGCAGAACGGAGATGGTAATCTCTGTGTCCACTCCCGAGCGTGTTTACAATCATACACACATCTCCTCACAATGGGGACTCCTTATTTTAATCTCACTACTTGTGCAGGTATTTACTTTTAAAGACTAAGACATAATAGTAAAACACAAAAATTAAACAGGAAAACAAAAACGTCAACACAATCAAGAAACAAAAACACCCCCAAACCTTATCTTTTATTTTTAAAAATTATTCTTGAAGAGTTTTAAAATTTGAAAACCACTGAAACAGGGGCACTGGTCAGATCCAGTATAATAATTTCCAAAAAGGTGTTTAATGGGCCTCTCAAGGGACATTTCCTAAATCTTAAACATAACCATAATAAGGAAGATCTCACTAGTAGATCATGACTAATGATCATAACATAGATCATGATTAATGTTTTAAGCCATGCAAACTATTTCTAGTGTTCATACTGACTCTGTGAGGTGATAGGATTTATCTAGACAAAGGAACCAATATCCACTAAATTTAAATGTCTTGCTCAAAGTCACACAACCAGTGAAGGGGAGAACATTGGTCTGAAGCCTGCTCAGTGGAGCTGCAAAACGCTTCACACATTCCATGTTGTTCCCCATGGCACTGAGGCAAAGCTTTCCTGGTCATCACAGATGAGTAATGATTATCTACAAATAAGCAAGCTAGAAAAAGGGAAAACTGAAATTCCTGGCTGGTATGTTTGGTTGCCACCATTTTAATTTCTTTCATTTCCTTACTCCAAAGACCATATTATTTCCTAACAAAATGGGGGAAAATATAATCTATTTTGTGAGTTCATCACCTGTTTGGTTAATAAAATGCCTAACTTGAATTGATTAATTTATCCCTTTAGGCATGTCAAAACTCTATATTTGAAAAGTATAAAATGCACAAAGGGGCCATTTTGTCATCTTTTAAAATAATCGAAACTTGCCTCACTAAGAATTTAAACTTCAATCATTGGTTGATAGAGTCTTTATGTCAATTAGATACAGATGGCTAACCTCTGACTCTGTTGGAATCTTTTTGACATCACAAGCTCCACATCTCTCAAAAAAATGGTCAACACCCTCACCCAAACCATAAGGGAAGTTTTTAATTTTGATTATTAAATTCCTTTTGCTATAAGAGATGAGACACACTACTAGAGAAAATGAGAATAAAATTATGTTCTTTTTGAGAAAGGACAATGAACATATTTCTACAAATAACAAAAGAGTGGATCAGACACTCAATTCCTGCCGTGGCCACCATCTTGGTAATCCTCCAGAACTTGTAGGGTAGGTATAGTTTCTTATTAGTGTAGCTCCTGATCAATAAGGATTAAAGACTTGCTCAAGATAGTCCCACTTTCCAACAAAATCAAATACACATCCACATATTATGTTTTATCTTAAGAATCATGAAGACGTAAACTGTAAGGACATAATATGGGGAAATTTTGATTTAGGTTCTCTATTCTTGGCAGAACCAACATGTAATTGGGTGGACGCTCTATGAAAAAGTTGTTGAAGCTTTTTGGTAGTAAAATGGAAGTGATTATCACAGCACCTGGTGACAGTCAGAAAGAAAATGACACATAGTCTTAAAGACTAAGACATAATAGTAAAACACAAAAATTAAAGACACATAGGTGTTTCTGTCCCTGTTGTGAGGTGAGGAACGCTGGTGAGGAACACTTTGGTGAGGAATACTGGTGAGGAACACTGTCGCCTAGCCTACAGTGTAAAAAAGAACACTAAACAGGGATGCTCCAGCCAAATTCAAGCTATCCATGTGTGCTAACTGGCTAACCTAGTGCCATATAAAATTTTGAATTTGCTGCCAGTATTTTTCAAGAAAGAACATCTTACATAACAATCAATATTCTAATTCTTATGAAAAATCAAACATCTGTACACTATCACCAGAAATACTTCCTGGATCAAAGTGAGAGATTCATTTATTTATCCAAATTTTGAAATGTACCCAGCATTCTTAGAAGAGATGAGTAAAATAATTAAGAAAGTCCAAAAATTAGATCATTTTCTAGTTTCTTTTTTTGTGCTTTCTTTTTTCTTTCTAATTTGAGATTGGGGGAAAGATGGGTAGGGGAAGTTGAAAGCAAGGCAGGAAAAGAGTTACCAGTTTAGCTTGATTGCTCTCTTCTTAATAAGAATTTTGAAGCAATTATACACATTACATTTTATTCTTATTTACTTATTTATTTTTAAAGATTTCATATATTTATTTGACAGAGAGAGAGAGTACAAGCAGCGGGAGTGAGAGAGGGAGAAGCAGGCTCCCGGCTGAGCAGGGAGCCTGACGTGGGGCTCGATCCCAGGACCCTGAGATCATGCCCTGAGCTGAAGGCAGATGCTTAACTGACTGAGCCAGCCAGGTGCCCCCATTGCTTTTGATATGTATGTCTAGTGATATTCCAGTGTGTCAATGTATCCATTAGATAGAAAGTTCCTTCCCTTCTACAGAGTCTCACATGGTGAGAATGCAAGCTTACTTCCAAATTAGAAAATAATCTTTCATTGAATCTACCACTATGTATTGCCATATAAATGCTCAAAACCAACAACAAGAAAAGTAATGCAGAAAGGGATAAAAAAGTGTTTGGGGTTGTAGAGAAGATTGTGTGTACACTATTTAATGGTGCTTTAACACTTAGGAAACAGGTGCCATTGGTTAAATGTCCTGTAATAAATCACTGCTGTGAAATCAAAGTAGGATTGCAGTTAAAGCAAAATTTTCCAGTTTGTTAGATGATGGAAATCATACCCATGTCAAAATTCTGTGATGATCTGGAGAAAGAGACTAAATATTAAGGTAGATAAAAATCAATATAAATTGATTAGTTAGGTTTAAGTGAGAATAATTATCAAAAACAAAGTTACTAAAAATGGAGCTTTAAGGACAGGAAAATCTATCTGTAGGTACTTGTCCCAGGGTCCCAAGTTCAAGTTCCCCTGGCCTTTAATTGAGTGGTTGTCTACCTGTGGTTCATGGACCCCTAGACGTTCACAGAAGATCTTTAG
This sequence comes from Ailurus styani, assembly GCA_002007465.1. NCBI lineage: Eukaryota > Metazoa > Chordata > Mammalia > Carnivora > Ailuridae > Ailurus > Ailurus styani. The sequence goes on along the minus strand of LNAC01000414.1, from coordinate 1,751,641 downwards.
GAGGTCACACCATGAAGCCCTAAAATTGAAAATAAAACTTGGTATATATGCGGTTTTGATTTTTTTTTTAGGAAGAGGACGTATAATTTTAATCCATTGCACAAACCCTATTATAATTCACTCATAAACATCGAGAGGAAAATAACAACTATAATTTGCATCATTTATTTAATAAGGTTAACCAATGAGTCAGTTATAACTTGGATCATTATTCACTACGTCCAAGGGCCAAATGACAGCCCACATTGAATCGGGCTGCTGTGAGAGCTGGCAAGGCTCCAACTGCAGCTCCTGTCCACTGCTCAGTTCCCTACATGTGGCATTGAGTTTATAGCTGTGATATCAAGGGACCTCGCATTTCATCACTGTGACAACAGACCTAGGGCTGTTGGACACCAAGACCCGGTCTGCTTTTTCTCCCAGCAGGTTGAGGGGCATCAGAATGGAAAGGGTATTGGTAGAGGGAAGACTTGAAGAGAAAGAGCAGGAGAGAGCTCTTGTGGGGTTATTTCACGTGTTATAAATGCTTACTGAGGGTTGATTTACAGAAAAGATTTCTGCAGTAATAAGGCGTTTCATACAGCAGCAACCTTCCTTTGACCAATTCATAGTCTTAAAAAATTTGATGACTTGTATATGGTACTTCAGGGAAGAAAACTTTAATGACTCAGAGAAAACAATACCCTTTCCCTTTACCGTCTAAAAGTACATTTTGTGGATTCTAAACTATCTACTGTTGGATTGATCGCATATCCTGTGGTTTTCTTTTTCTTCTTGAGGCAAGGACTGGAAAGAGGGGGAGGGAACGTTCACATTGAGACTTTTCCTTCAAATTGTCAGTTGATAAATATAATTTCTCTGTGTTTTTGCTTCACTGATCGGAAAGGCTGGTCATTAATGGCCTTTTATTACGAACTTCCTTTAGTACGCAGCCCAGCAATTAGGCATGGGCGCGCTCCGTGACCCCTGGCTGCCTCACCACCGGCTTTGATCAGAACTTTGCTCAGCGACACACATCTAATAACCAAGAGTGGCATGAACTGAACCATCAACACCTTGATTTATTCCTCAGCCCACATCCTCAGCCAAATAGGGGTGTAATTAGCTATTATGCCAACTGCCGATATTACCTGACCTTGTGTTCAGGTTGGGGCAAAAACAGAACAAAAAAGGAAAAGAGCTTATGCCTCGGTACAAACAAAATCCTGAAGACAGCACAGCAGGAATTTCAGCCTCCGTGACGAGCTGGCACAGTAGCTCGGAAGCAAAGTAATGTTGCAATCAGTTTTGCTGCTTTGTGTTGCCTCCTGTGAGGTGTTTTAAATTTAGTACAGTAGAACCAAAAAGAGAAAGGACCCTTGGGAATGAACATGGTCAATGATAAGCCAGCTTCTTCTCCAGTAGCATTCCAAGCTGTAGAATCCAAAATTACAAACATTCAATCGGGCATAGCTCTGAACAGAGAAAATAACTGAGAAATGATCACCAAACTTTCTGTTTTTTGTTTGTTTGTTTGTTTTTAAATCTTCACTACTGGATACAAGAAATCGAAATGGCTGACTTTCGGTTCCTGGCCCAACAACGCAACCCCAAGGGCAGCATAAAACAAAACAACTAAAATTCCCATAACCAAAAGTTCTACATCAGTGGTCTTTCCCAATCACCTGGGGATCTTGTTAAAAATGCAGATTCTAGTTTGGTGGGTCTCAGGTGGGAGCAGAGTCTGAGCATTTCTAACAGTGCTCCCTGCCCTGAGGGGAAGCCAATGCCACGGGTCCCTGAAACCCCACTTTGAGTAGCCAAGTGCTAGGTAACTCAGAGAGTACCCATCTTTAGCTGGATTAATCCTCAGCGTAGTCTGTTCGTCACTTCATGATGCATTTAAAGATATCTGGACTGTCCTGCAGCCTCCCCCCACAGGATTCGAAGCATCATAAGGCATTTAGAATGAGCTCTGAAGAAGATCATGAAATACTCTTCCTAAGAGACATTAAAACTTCATGACATAATTGATAAAGATTTGGCTTTTTTATTATTGTAGAAAATGTGGAAATATATAAAAACGGTAATCAGGAAACCAAAAATCACCCATAATCTCACTTTTCAGAGATGGGCTCGTAACATATTGATATATATTTCTCATTAGAATCAAAGGTACTTATGGGCGCCTGGGTGGCTCAGGGTGTTGAGCGACTGACTCTTGATTTCAGCTCAGGTCATGATCTCAGGGTTGTGAGGTCAAGCCCTGTGGGGGGCTCTGTACTCAGCACAGAGTCTGCTTGTCCCTCTCCTTCTGCCCCCACTGTGTCCTCTCACTCTCTCAAATAAATAAATACAATCTTTAAAAAAAAAAAGGATCAAAGGTACTTACACATTTTGGACCTAATTCTTTTCACTTAATGTTTTATTATATGCTGTTGCTGTTTCATTCAGTTTTCTTCTGAAAAATAAGATTTAGTGTTCTGGTACTTTGGAGGTAACCATTTATGGAATGGTTTCCTTTCATACAATAGTTATGTTGCTTCCAAAATTTCCCTTATTTAAATATCACAGAAATAGGGTAATAAAATTTTTAAAATACCTGTTTCGGGGCACCTGGGTGGCTCCGTCAGCTAAAGCATCTGCCTTTGGCTTAGGTCCTGATCCCAGGCTCCTGGGACCAAGTCCTGCTTCAGGCTCACTGCTCAGCAGGGGAGTCTGCTTCTCCCCCCACCCTCTCCTCCTGCCCTTCTACCCCACTCCTGCTCGCTCTCTCTCTCTCTCTGTCTCTCTCTCTCTCTCCCACGATCACTGTCTCTCAAATTAACAAATAAAATATTTTTTAAAAATACATGTTGCTATTATAACTTCTTTTCTACGGGTCTTTTTTTTAAAAGATTTTATTTGTGAGAGAGAAACAGAGATAGAGACAGAGACAGACACAGAGATAATGAGAGAGAACACGAGTGGAGAGGAGAAGGAGAGAGAAGCAGGCTCCCTGCTAAGCAGAGAGCCCGAAGTGGGGCTCGATCCCCTGCGGTCTTTTAATGGAGAAGGTTGGTCTTCATCCACAAGGAACTCTTCTTGTGCACTTTGTTTTCCACTCTCTAAGACGATGTTTTCTAGATGCCAAAGCCACTGCTGAACTCTCCTGGTAGTGCAGTTAAGAAAACCTCATAACCATTTTCCCACAGACAGTAACCTCGGTACATCTTAACTGAAAACCACTAATAGTGCTTGCATTTCTTCCCCTTGCTATTGATTACAGTCCTTTCCTTTAGGAGGATATCTTTTTAGCTGTTATTTTTCTCTAATTTACGTTTCAGAAACATCCCGTTCTCAATTTAAACACCTGGTACTGCATTATTGAACCATTTTTTTAGGATTAAATTAGGATAATGAAAGTGTAAGTTTTATCACTTACCCTTCCTGTGGATCAGGGAAGTATCGGGTAATTGAGATTATCATCTGTCCCATCTCCTCCTCCCCAGAAACACAGAGCCTTGCCTTCTCACGTCCTCTGACTTAGAGGAAGGGTAACAGCAGTTTTGCCATAGAGACAAACTGAAATGGCCTGATCACATGAAGAGGAACTGCGGTAGACCCTTGAACAACACAGGGCCAGGAGTGCGCACCCCTGTGTAGTTGAATGTCCACGTGTAACCTTTGGCTCCCCCAAAACTTAACTACTGATAACCGACTGTTGATTGGAAGCCTTACTGATCACATAAACAATGGATGAACATGTATTTTGTGTGGTATGTGTATTAAAACTGTATTCTTACAATAAAGTAAGTTAGAGGAAAGTTCATCAAGAATTATAAGGAAGAGAACATACATTTACAGTACTGTACTGTATTTATTTTAAAAAATCCTAGTACACATGGACCCAGACAGTTCAGACCCATGTTGTTCAAGGATCAACTGGACATCAAAATAATTGATGAGACAGGATCCTGTTGGCCTCAAATGATTAAACTACTATTTAATCAAATGATCAAAATAGGATTCAAACGAGCTTTAAAAGGAGTGAGGGTGCAATTTATCGACTCCCATAACTGGGATAATAATGTGTATATATACCTCTGAACAACATGACTTTCATTTAAATCGAATAACTATTTTTCTAAATTAATTTTGCTTATTTTGAATTTCACATTTTCTTGTACACATCCAAATATGGTAACTGCTAATATTTTGACTCTGCAGAAAACTAAAAAGACATCTGAAAAAGTTAAACAACAAAAATGTTATGTCAATGTCATCATGTGTTTTAAATAAAAGTTATTTCCAAAAGTATTTTAAGTTTTCCTCCCACTTATAGATGGAAGTTTATTTAATTTATGGCACAAAATCAGTTACTATTATAAATGATATCCTAAATTCAGTTGAAAATTTCAACACTAAAGTTCAAGTTTTTATTTTTAAGGTGATTATAATACAAATACAGATTTGGGTGGAGTATAGAATCATGGTAACAGTAATGCCCTCACTAATAAGAAATCTGTAGACCAATGATCCCTACCAAATGAAATGTAAGCTCTTTTTTCTTAAAATGTACAAATACCTTTATCATATAGCATTATTTTTCTGATGAAGCCAATGTTGAACACACACACACACACACACACACACACACACACACACAATTTAGGGTGGGTGTGAACCTTTGCTCTTTTTTGTTGCCCCCCCATAGGATTCTCAAAATGTTTAATTCCACTCTATAAATCAACATAAGTGCTCGACAATTACATTGAACCTTTTGTAAATGAGTCATCAAAATTTTGGTTGCATTTTATTCAAAATCAGTTGGAAAATCTTTAAGTAGTCGAGTAACAAAACAATTGGTCTCCTGAAGATTTTAGCAAACTACAATTATTGATAACAACATTTGTAATCAGGAGGAGATGATTTGGGAACTAAACTGTGTGCACTATTTACCTTTGAAGTTTTATGATGATGCTTTGTAATGCCTCAAAGTGAAGATGATATCTTCAGGTGATTTTCCCTTTTTGTGACTTAATAAATATATATTCTACACCAGAATAGAATGAAATTGAGAAGTCCTGGTGTTGTGTAGCATCTAATTCTGTGAAACATTCAAATGTAAATAAGGACAACTTATTTGCTGAGTTTTGACTTGTAAAAATATGATCTTATTTATGTGTGTGGTGTTTGTGTGTGTTAGAAGGAGAGAGAGAAAAAGAGAGCGAGAGAAAGAGAAACCTTTGTTTCTTCAAAGAAACACAAAATGTTAACCGTGGCTGCCTCGGGGTGGTGTGACAGAGGAGTCTGAGAAGTAAGGAACATAATTTTCATTTCACTTCTTACTGTTTGAAAATTTTATCTTGAGCATATATTGCCTTTTTTTTAAAATATTTTATTTATTTATTTGACACAGAGAGGGAGAGAGATCACAAGTAGGCAGAGAGGCAGGCAGAGAGAGAGGAGGAAGCAGGCTCCCTGCTGAGCAGAGAGCCCGATGTGGGCCGCGATCCCAGGACCCCAAGACCCGAGCTGAAGGCAGAGGCTTAACCCACTGAGCCACCGAAGTGCCTGGAGCATATATTGCTTTTATAATGATAAAACTTTTTGTCAGTCTAAAGGCATGGATGAATATAATATTTTGGAAAAATATTATTCCACCACCCTTCATGGGTATTAGAGGGAACTTTGGAAATCTTTAAAAATCCAAGTTCATTATTCTAATGGTGACAATTTTGAGAACTGTACCTGGCCAGAGAAAGAGATGTCTAGACATTGGTCCAGGTTTTAGGTGTTGTCCAGGCCACCATTCTAGTTAACAAAGACAAACACATCTTGTTCTGAGGGCTGGGATTTTCGTTGATAATTTATTTTGTTTCCGTGTCAGCCAGACCCAGTCACAAAATCCAAGTTCTTTTCCATTGAAGAAAAGAAATGTATTAGTCTTGGAAGTAGGTAATTGACTATTTTAAGACTGGAGAATTAATAGATGTTACCTTCATATATTTTAGCACCAGTGTAATCTCAGAGGAAAGAATGAGCCGAGTAGTTACATTTGTTGAACTTACCTTGGCAGCAAAGAGCCCTTTTTCTGGCAGTGATCATGTACTTAGCTGATAAAGGAAAAAAATATGTTTGGGAGACCACATGTGAGCATTAGGAGCCATTATTTTCCTTGAAATCTTCTTGGCCCCAAAGAAACTGCTAGTTGCCATCCAAACAGCAACCCAAGCAGTGCTTTTCTACAAGGTATTTTGGATCTAATGATAGATACAGATGTAAATAAAGGTATGTTGCAATATAGGCATTTGATACTAAGTAAATAGAATATTCAACAGACAAGGTACCTGATTTTTTTTTAATCCTCATACCAGATGGCTTAGCATCATGACATAACCATAATTTCCTTCAGGATACAGTTTTGTATCTGCAAGGGCATAATTCTAGATAAAGTGGTCTCAGAAGAAAGTGAAAGTTAATCTCATCTATCCGTCCACTCAGTCCAAAGAGAATGTATTGTTTTCCCTGCTTCAAGAGGTATCAGGTCTCTCTGTGACACCATCGCAAACCATTTTAGTCAGAAACAGGTGAAGCAGAGAATGTTATAAAATCCCATATTGGATGAATTTCATGAGCCATTGACAACCATGACACAATCCAAAACTATTTTACAAAACATTTACATTTCTCAAGAATTAGTTTCATGAGTTCAGGTGGTTTCTACTGGGAAACTTGCTGAGGCTCGGTCATGAACTTTGAATAATGTCAAGAGCTTGACCTCCAAATGTGGTTAATGGGTCAACATTCTGACGTGCTCTCATTTGCTTAGTAGCTAGGAAAAGGAACAAATAAAGGTAAAATGTAATGACAAATAAACTCAGTGCAGTCATCCCTGTGAAATAAAACAAGATCATATGCAAAATTATTTTATCCTTTGGCATGTCTGGACTCAAGTAAGCTATAGTTCCTTTTTCCCTTTTGAAGTCTAAATTGGGCATTTGGCTAAATACAGTCTTTTCTCTATTCTTAAGAACAGGTGTCCTCAAATGCAGTGAAATACTTTTTCTCATTTTATTGCTGTTCTCTAGGACAGGGAATATACCTGACCAAGAGAAGACTTAGCTTATAGCTTCTGTGTCCTCTGGTGGGGGCAGGGGTTTCCTTATACAGCTGCTTCTGCTGAGCGGTGGGAGGGGTTCATAGGGAGGAGAGGAAAACGGGGTTCAGAGCTAATGTGCCACCAGAAGGGATAGGACTTAGGATGGTGGTGTAAGCGAAATTCTAAGACAGCCTTTAAGATTTCTGCCCCTGATAAACACACTCTGTAAAAGTCCCCTGGAACCTGGGCAGGGCCTGTGACTCTGATGAAAGATAATTCCTGCATTAGAACATCCAGAGAAACACAACCAAAAGGGTAGATTATAGTCAGGGAACTAATGGAGCTAGAGATATAGGTAGTTGTAGTTGGCTCGCATGGTTATGGAAGGGCTGAGAAGCCCCGCAACCTGCCATCTGCACGCTGGAAAACAAGGAAATCCAGGATCATTCCATCTAAGTCTGAAAGCCTGAGAACCAACGGTGCTGATGATCTAAGTCCTGGAGTCCGAAGGCCTGAGGACCACGAGCTCTGATGTCCAGGGCAGAAGATGGACGTCCCAGCTCTAGAAAGAGAGAATTTCACCTTTCCTTGCCTTTTTGTTCTATTTAAGCTCTCAATGGATTGGATGATGCCCACCCACGTTGGTGAAGGCAAATCTTCTTTACTTAGCCTACCAATTCCGATGCTGATCTCCTCCAGAAACACTCCCAAGGTCACATGCAGACATTATGTTTTACCAGCTATCTGATCATCCCTTGGCCCAGTAAAATTGACACAAAATTAACCACCATAACTTTCACAATTAGTGTGTTATATAGCAAAGGGAAAGGGCCTTTTCAGGTATAATTAAAGTCCCTAAACAGTTGAGTTTGTGTTTATCACAAGGGAGATTATCTTGGGTGGGCCTGCCCTAATCAGGGAAGCTGTTTAAGAGAGGATCTAAAGGGCAGAGCTAGAAGGCATCAGAAAGATACGAAGCAGCCAAGATCTGAAGAACCGATCTGCTATATTGTGGAGTGGGCCACACGGCCGGGATGATGGGTGAACTCTAACTTCTGAGAGTCTCAGTCTTACATCACAAGGAACAGAATTTTGCCAGTAGTCACTGGACATGGCAGAGGACTCCAAGCTCCAAATACTCCATGGCCCAGGCTGCCACCTTGATTTCGCCCTTGTGGGACACTGTAGAAAGGATCCAGCTAAGCTGAACCCAGACTCCTAGCCAGTGGAAACAAGGAAATAATACATTTCTGTTGTTTCAAGCGGCTACTTTTGTGGTGCTTTGTTATGCAGCAGTGGAAGTGCAGCGACTCTGGAGGGAATACAGGACAGTGGGTGCAGGCAGAAGTTCATCAGTCTGGGGCCTGAGTCCTTCCAGTGTGCATCCTTCCCTGCCTTTCCCCCCAGAGCCATTGTATTCCTTATTGAGGAGAAGGGAATATCTACTCTGCCCATTTGTATGACACAATACATTCTGGGAGCTAAGGTTTTGAAATATGAACCAATGTATTTCTGGTCTCCCCATTCTAGTCCAGGCTTCCTGGACTTTCTGTCTCAGGGAAGGGCAGAAGAAGAGTCCATTCTCAGCTTGTAAGTGTCACACTGGGCCTTCAAAAACTTATGGCAGGACTGATAGTTTGAGAGTAAGTAATTTGAATAGAAAAAAATCCTGAACTTTGTTTTATTGTAAAAGTTGAAGTTTATGCTATAAATAATAGATGTAGGAACTGTATTTGATGGTAGAAGAGCCAGTTTTTCTGCCCTAGCCCTGATAATTATTCCATGCTCTGAGGAGATACAGAGTCAGCGAGGAGCTGTCTGGTGAAGTGCCTGAGAAAGTTCCTTGATCTGCCTCCTCCCCCGGTGAGTCCTCAACCCAAGTGAGGCAAACAGTAGGCTTCCCAAGAGGTTTGGGAACAGCTGAAATCCAGCTGTGCTTCAGTTCCTGGGAGGGTTTCTGAAGGAAGAAGGTATGAGGGGAAAATGTTTCACAGAGTCTCTCCCCATCTATGTGGTATGACCACAGAACAGAAACAAGCATGGCATCTGTGAGGCTACAGAGCAGAGCAAGAAGCTCTCCGTTGATGATGGACAGCTTCCAAATTTCTCACAAAGCAAGAAAGATGGGACTGTTTGTATTCAAAGGACTTACCCACCCTTTGCACCAGGTGACCACCAATGCCTCTTCCAGACCTAATTTTTTTAAATTAAAGTATAATTAACATACAATGTTATATTAGATTCTGGTGTACACATATTGATTCAACAGTTCCATACATTACATAGTGCTCACCACAATGACTGTTGTTACTGTCACCATATGAGGTTATTGTAATATTATTGACTATATTCCCTTTGCTATACTTTTCATCTTCATGATATATTAATTTTGTAACTGAAAGTTTATACCTCTTAATCCCTCTCCCCCCTTCCTCCTGGCAACTAGCAGTTTGCTTTCTGTATTTAGAGTCTGCTCTTTGTTGCTGTTATTGTTTCTTTGTTCATTTGTTTTGTTTTTTAGGTTCTACATATGAGTGAAATCATATGGTATGTGTTTTTCTCTGACTGACTTATTTCACTTAGCATTATACCTTCTAACTCTATTCATGTTGTTGCAAATGGCAAGATAGAATTCTTTCTGATGGCTGAGAAATATTCCATTGTGTATACATACCACATCTTCTTTATCCATTCATCTGTTGATGGACACTTGGACTGCTTCCTTATCTTGGATATTTAAATAATTTTTTCTATAAACATAAGGGTGCATATATCATTTTGAATTACTGTTTTTGTTTTCTTTGGGTAAATTACTGGATCATATGGTACAGTATGGTACTGGCACAAAAACAGACAGATCAATGGGATAGAATGAAGAACCCAGAAGTAAACCCATGCTTATATGGTCAATTAATCTACAGCAAAGGAGGCAAGAATATACAATGGGGCAGAGACTGTCTCTTCAATAAATGATGCTGGGAAAACTGGACAGTTTCAGATCTAATAATCCATGACTACAATAGATGCCCTCAGCGAGGTCTAGGAAAGAACCCAAAGTTAAAGTCAGGTGACTGGGACAAATACCAGCTCATCTTCTCCACTTCTGTGGCACACATCACCTGCCATGGCTCTTAACTGTTCATTTCTGCCCTACACACCCAGTAGAAATCTGAGGCAGGATAGACTTCCTTCTTCACATGTGCTATATTTAACTTTCCTTTGTACTGTCATCCAGTATATTGTGACTCTCCTTAGCTGGCAGTTAGAGCCCTCATGTCTTTCCTTCCACACCTGACTTCTAGGAAATGTACCAACTCCCCATCCCTTTGTCAGTGCAGTGAGCCACATAAAGATAACACTGCAGGCACATGGTACCTTCCCATCTCGATAGAAATTTCTACAGTGCTCAGTGTGGAGTTAGGGATTAGCCCTCTGTGGCAGGGCACCAGGAATGCAGAGCCACTCAAACTTGTTAAAACAGTGGCTTAAATCCCAAAAGACAGTTGGCCTTTTGTGAAGCAATTTGCAAGTATCACATTGCACCATTTAAACTTCCTACGCTGTTATTATGTGATTAGTAGTCAACAGCACTCGGATTTTTACCTCACTCACAGTCTTCTAGGAACCCCAAATCAGGCGTTGTGTATGGTTCTGGAATATAACAGTGCCCAATACCTACCAGTTAGTAACCTCCCCAATGTGGAGCTCCATGGTGCTCCAAAACAGAATGTGACCACGTAGAGTATATATATGCATTCAGAAGCACCCTTAGAATATGGTTCATGCAATAGATACTGATATTATGAATGACAGATATTAACTATATATTACATAAAGGAATATTGTAAGAATGTGCAAAGTTAGATATTTCCCTGGCTGTATTTTTCTTTTCATGTGCAGAATGGAATGCTCTGCTGTTTCGGACTACACTTAGGAGGTGAGTTTAACAAGCTAGAGAGATGCTTTTCCAGATTTGTGCTGTGCAGTGGGGATGGAGAGAGGAAGATATGCATGTTGATAGTGCCCTCTTTGCCCCTCAATAATGTGTTGAGAACATGTTCAGTGTATGTATTATTATCAAACATTTATTTCCATGTATACCATGCCTATCAAGCACCACCCTCAACCCTCAACTTTTCTCAACCTTTTTAGCTCTTTTTTTATACAGCTTTTATGACCCTTAGAAATTCCATCTGGTAGCAGGGACATTTCCTTTACCTGACTTACAGCAACTTAAGTGAATGCATTAATTTATTGTGTATCACTGTGCAATGCCTAGCAAGGATATATTTGCTATATATTTCTGGCTCAATAAATATTTTTCAATGAATGGGTGAGTGAGTGAATGAGTGTATCAGTGAACTTAAATGTAAACCGGAACTACCCAGTGAGCTTTACCCTGGCTGTCACTGTTCTTCATGAAATGTATCTTTGGCCAGCCCCCATACCTGAATGTCCCGTGTCTAACACTGAGAGCAAATATGCTAAGGAAGCTGAAGACAAATGTTCTCAGATCACTGTTCAGTAGAGTTGGATGCATGCTAGGCCCACCTCTGCCTTACTCTGCATTTTGTATCAGTAACCCCTTTCGGCACAAAAGAATTACATTACATCATCAACATGCTGGTAAAACAAGCTACCAGGCACCTGGATGGCTCAGTGGGTTAGGCGCCTTCCTTCGGCTCAGGTCACAATTCCAGGATCCTGGGATCGAGTCCCGCATCAGGCTCCCGACTCTGCAGAATCTGCTTCTCCCTCTATGCCCACCTCCCGCTCCTGCTCTCTCAAATAAGTAAAATCTTAAAAAACAAAACAAAAAAACCCCTACAGGGTGTGTGCTTGGAAGCAAGTAGGTATCATCAAACTTAAGTCAAAAGCAGCAGTTGGGTAGAAATTTCTGACAGGAAGCAGCAGACCTAAACTTACTACTGACGCCTTCCGCAGAGAACTCTTGCAAAGCTGTTCATTTCCGACGTGTACTATCAATGCAGATCCAAGTGCTGTTCATTCCCCTTCAAATTCAGAGCTTCCTCTTCCTGGTGTTTCTCTTCCATATTTGGCTTAGGCTCCTGTGTCTACACAGGAGAAGGGCAAGATCGGATGATGATTTTTTGCTTTTTTATATGTTGAGGCATTTGGTCAAGAAAACTCTTTGGAGTGCCTTCTATGTGACAGACATATGCCAGGTGCTGAGGAAACAGCAAGCACACATGTGCTGCCCTTTTTTAGGGACCCTTCAGAGACACATGGGCTGAATACACTGCAGATCTCTAAGATTCTTAAGGAAATTAGCACTCACGGGTTTTCTTAAAAAATCGAAAATTTTAGGGGTCCCTGGGTGGCTCAGTTAGTTGAGCATGTGACTCTTGATTTTGGCTCAGGTCATGATCTCAGGGTTATGAGATCAAACCCCGTGTTGGGCTCTGTGCTGAGTGTGGAGCTTGCCTGAGATTCTCTCTCTTCCTCTCCCTCTGCCCCTCTCCCCGCCCCCCTAAAAAAAAAAAAAAAAAGGAAAGAGGATTTTATTACAGACCCAAAAGGTGAATGACAACATTCTCATTCCAACAGATGACCTGAAAATTTTGGGTAGAATCTGGAAATGAGAAATTCTAAAAGGACTCTGTTCTCTGATAGTGTTTGATGCTTGTAGTTGAAATAGTCCTTGCAAATTTGGTTTAATCTTTCAAAATTAATTAAAGCACAATCATAGGAAGAAACTCAGGAGTGGTGAGATTCTCATAATGTGTAAGACTTGAATTTTTTTTTTCTTCTGAATGTACTAAGTGACATTAGGACACAAAATGAGTGGTGTTTTTAGCAATGAAGAGAAAAAGCTTTTATCTATATTTTATCTGTCAATCAACAGGAAGCATTTTTCAATCTCACTCAGTCTGTGATTCAGGAACAAATTACACCATAACTTTTGATAACAGAATATTTTTCAATGAGTTATGTTCGTGTGAAAAAACTTTTAGAAATTGTCATTGTCATTTCTTCTTGTCATTGGTGGTTTCTAAATTTATTCTTGTCCCTCTTCATCATGTTCCCTATCTTCTTTGTCTCTGGTTACAAATAATCTTTAGTCCTTCTTTAGATCTTCAGAGGAATCACCAGATCTTACCATGGAGGTGACGTGTGGGAAATTTGCGTGCGTCTGATGGGGAAGAGACACATGTCATTGCTTCTGAGAAGTGACTATCTAGAACTTAGTTTCATGGCCTCATGGGACACAAGGGAGCCTGGCAGACATGTTCTAGCCTTCCAGACATATGCCTGGTACCTCTGTCTCACCTCAAAATATGGTAAAATTGATTTGGGTAGACAACTCTGGCCCCCACCTCAGCTACCATACTGAGAATATTTATGATATCTTACCCAGAAAGACAGATAAGAAGATAAAAAACAAATGAAAAATATGTTTTTGTTGATACATAATAAAATAAGTTTCACATGACAAATCTATTTCATTAACGTACTGGAAATTGTAGTCTTATATGGAATTAGGATGAGATACAGACCCAGAACCAAATTATTTAAGAATTAATATACCCCATGTTAATTTCTTCCCTTCGACGTTGGTGATGAAAAACCTTTAATGTTTCTTCCATACCAATAGCTATGTGACTTAAAATTGAGAGGAACAAAGGAATGTAACCTTCGAAAGTCAAATTTCTTCTATTCTTCAATGCAGATTTTTATTCTCATGACTTATACTATATCACTGAGTTCAGTAATCCTGGGAAAGGACTCAACTTCTTTTATTGTTATAACTTCCTCCTTAGGCCACCTTCATCAAATATACAAAGTGCTCTGTGCACAGAGAAATGATGCTGTCATTGTCACAGTGCTGTACATCAATTTTGTTTTCCTGATAAGAGGTTGTATGAACCTACTGGAAAAGGGCAGTTTTTTCAATGACAACGTGTGACAGAAGCCAAAAGGTTTTAAACCAAACATACAAACGTGCCATCTCATAGTCCATCAACCAGCCCTTGTCACACCGATAAACCTTTTATCTCTCTTTCCCAGATTTTAATCAGTAGCTTGGTTTGCATGTTCTCCTATCACTGCTGCAAACCAACCTGAAGGGGGTTCTTTATGCCCTGAGAAATCAACTCTTTGGGGCCTAAATGAAACATTTCGCTGTCTTGTTTTATCTCCCTCTCCATTCACATTAACATAATAGCTTTTAATTGGATTGTATTTGTGATTAGAGTCCGCAAAGGTGGCATTCTCTTGGAGGAAATTGACCGTGAGGCAAACTGCTAAGACTCCATCTGGGGCAATGTTCTCAGCTCTGGCCCCGGGAACGAGGCTGCAGGAAGCACAGCCTCGAGAGTCACCTGACTACTCACTGTCCCTAAGCAGTGCAGGTCGATATGCGTATCATAAAGGCTTACAGCTCAAATATCTGAAATGTTGGAGGAGTATTCCAATGCATGTACTCAAAAGAGCATGTTTACAGAAGGACACCACGAATGTGTGAATTGTGATATGATCAGAAGTGGAGGAGGCCTTCCCAGGTCTGACCCCCAAAACTGAAGCTACAGATCAAAGTATGACACATAGATGGATACTAAATGCATTTATGTATCCGAATAATGATATAACTGAAGTTACAACAAACTGAATACGTAGAGATGTCATTTACTTCATCACCAAAAGGCTATTATTCTTGATATATAAATTCCAATAAATGAATAAAAACATACAAATGGCAGATGTGGATAAATGATATAAGAAGGAATTCACTAAAGAAGTACAAATGTCCAGGGGCGCCTGGGTGGCTCAGTAGGTTAACCATCTGCCTTCGGCTCAGATCATGATCTCTCTGGGTCCTGGGATCAAGCCCGTCATTGGGGTCCCTGCTCAGTGGGGAGTCTGCTTCTCCCCCTCCCTCTGTGCACGTGCGCGCTCTCTCTCTCTCTCTCTGTCTTCCCGCTGTCTCTCACCTGTTTTCATGGATTTGAAAATGTGCTATTGTTGAGATGGCAGTGCTCCTCCAGACTGATCTACCAAATCAGTGGAATCTTTGTCAAAATTTGAACTTTTTGTAGAAATTGACATGCTGATTTTAAAATTTATATGGAAATTCAAGGAAACAGGTGCTGAAAATAAATACATAAAGAACTCAAAAGGAAGAACACAATGGAGAACTCACCCTTCCTTATTCCAAAATTTAGCACACAGCTAAGATTTTCAAGACAGTGCAGTACTGGCATAAAAGAGAAGCACGTGGATCAATGGGGTAGAATTGAGAGTCCAGAAATAAACCCTTACATGGATACTCAGTTTCCTTTTGACAAGAAAATGCAGACGAAACCAGATAGCATATCACATTTTTAAAAGTACTTTTTCTAGATTGGCCCCAATACTGCAAACTCCCCCTTCCCTTTATCTAAGTTACAACCACAAAATCCATCTTAGAAATCAACTCATGCATATTGGCCTGCCTCTTGGCCTACCAACCCCAGCATCATATCAGACACACTCAGAATAACCCCTGTAATAATCATTACAAAAGGAAAAAACAGAAACATACAAAGTACTTCCTGTGCCATTGAAAGATTAAAAGCCAAAATGTAACAAATTTAGGAGTCCAGTTGTTTTCAAAAGTAATTATGACAACTCAGTTCAATGCTTTGCTTTTATTTTTTTAAGTGTATTCCCTTATTTAACCCAAATGCACATGCTGGGCCTCCTGTGTATCAGATGCTATGCTAGACGCTGGGAGTCTAAAGGGTTCTACTCATTCACCGTCTCCAACAAGCACATAGTGTAGTCAAGGCCAGAGAATTCATTCAGCTAGACACATGCTGACTTCCACCTAGATCAAGAACTGGGTATTGTGCTTATTTTTTAGGATATGAAAACATTTAGGATACAGTCCCTGCTCTGTTAAGAGTGGATGAAGAGATAGGAAGAAAGATTAGATAGAGAAATAGATGATACATGATAGACAGATGATAGATAGGTAGATAGATAAATAGATAGATAGATAGATAGATAGATAGATAGATAGATAGATAGATAGATAGATAGATTATAGGAAGAAAGATAGGTGATAGAAATAGATATGTACAAATAAGAATACTAAAATTGTACAAATGCAGTATAAATATCCTTCCGGATTTAGTATAGTTACAAAGGATGGCACGGTCAATTCTGTGAAGAAAGAAAAGGTTCAAGGAGTTTGAACTTAATCCCATAGGCAATGGTAAGTCTCTGACCCAGAAAGGGCAGTTTCATTTTGCTCTGGCCTGTGGTCCAGAGAAAATAAATACCATTGACTTGATGTCACTACAAGTACAAGCGACATTATTCCTACCCTGTAAAATATAATAGCAGCTATTAGAAAGATTTTTCCTAAGCTTTATTTGCAGTTGTAAACTAAACAGATACTATAAAAAATGGCCACTTAAAATGTTAATTTTATGAATGTTTAAAATAATCAAAGTTGAAAGGATTAACAAGCCTAAGAGGAAGGTGATGGAGAAAGAATGGAAAATTAATTCAGTGTCTCACAAAGTATGAAAAAATCCTATGAAATTTACAAAATAATAACAATAGCAAAGTCCATGAATACAAGATACTTGTGTTTTTATTACATTTTCCAAAAAAATTATAAGTTAGGAAGTGTACTATAAAAAGGCAAGAGTCAGACTATGAGTCAGTGTCTCTAACTTAGACAAAGCCAAGTGGGAGTTTTCCACTGAGGGTCCCCTCTTTCTGCTTTCTCACCAAACGCTCTGTCAGTTTCCCTGTGTGAGTTTCTCTGTATAAGACAACATCTCTGATATTTCAAAAGAATGCCATTCCGAGTTTGTTTTCAACAGAGCCTAGCTTCTCTATACATGATAGGCAATTGGAGTGTTCCTCCCAAAAAAATCATAATTTGTGATTCTCAGGTCTTCTGATCCTGCACACTGTATTTCCAGAAGTCCTTCTTTTATATATTTTTTAAGGTTTTATTTATTTACTTGGCAGAGAAAGAGAGAGAGTGCACAAGCAGGGAGAGTGGAAGAGGGAGAAGCAGGCTCCCAGCTGAGCAGGGAGCCCGATGCAGGACTCGATCCCGGGACCCTGAGATCATGACCCCGAGCCAAAGGCAGTCGCTTAACCAGCTGAGCCACCCAGACGCCCTCCAGAAGTCCTTGTTTTTTGATGTCAAAGTTTCTTGTAGCCTTTCCTGAAATTACTTTTTTTGTGGTTAAAATACAGCTTTTGAAGACTTTGAGACCACCACGTGTTTTATAAAAAAAACAAGCAAACCAAAAAATCTTCCACTTCCCAAATATCACTGACAAATAATGGGACCAAGAGAGTTGTAGCTCTTTTCTCTATAAGGTTATGTGGTTTTCCAGGTCACATTTTGGACTTCTGGAACTAGTATCTGGAACAAAAGTCTGCTTTAAAATTGGACCTGGTTGTTGTTGTTGTTCTTCTTCTCCTTCTTCTTCTTCTTCTCCTCCTCCTCCTCCTCCTCCTCCTCCTCCTTCTTCTTCTTCTNGTTGTTCTTCTTCTTCTTCTTCTTCTTCTTCTTCTTCTCCTCCTCCTCCTCCTCCTTCTTCTTCTTCTCCTTCTTCTTCTTCTTCCTTTTTTTTTTTTTTAAGATTTTCTTTATTTATTTGAGAGAGAGCAAAAGTGAGGGAGATCACAGAGGGAGAGGGAGAGGCAGACTCCCAGCCGAGCAGGGAGCCCGACGTGGGGCTCGATCCCAGGACCCCAGGATCATGACCTGAGCCGAAAGCAGACACTTAACTGACACAGCCATCCAGGTGCCCCAGGGACCGGGTTCTTAAGTGGTAATCCACTTTGACAGCAAATGCAAAGAGCAGAAAGGAATATTTTCATGTGTAATAAATCTTTCCCAAATGTTTCATTGAAAGAGATCCTGGCAAACAGATTTAAGCAATAAATACCTCCAGAATACAAAGTGAGTGAACACACTACTACCAATGGTTTAAAAAGGAAGGCCAGGTGAATTGCCAAGAAGATGTTTTCTCCCAGTGAAAGAGTGGTGTTGGGTCTATGCCGAACCTTTGGTTCAGGGAGGTGCTTTGATTTGAGGCGTCCATCAGAGATGCTTGAGATGCTTGAGAACTGAACAGAAAACACTATCCTGTTTGTTTTCATTGTTCTGACTACAGATTTCTACTGAGACACTAAAAGAATCATAGATTAGTGTTAATGGTGGGAGCACACATCCTAGCAGAAAGGACGTAAACACCAGGACATGTTCTACCATCCTCTTCCCGTTCGTTTATTTGATCCTGACGGGACAGTAAATGCTGATCCCCACATTTCCAGCTCGCTGAGTGGAGCAATTCTCTCCAAAATGATGTTTACCAACATTTATTGAGCACTTAATATACGGTGGGCTGTGTGTTAAGCACTTTACATACATTTTCTCATATAATCCTTACAATACTCATGAGAGGGAGGTATCATGAATCCCACCGACAGATGAGAAAACCGAGGCGTTAAGTCACTGAGCCATCAGATATCAGAACTTTATCAAGTGTGCTCTCAGTCACTGCAGTTCCTATGTTCAGGGACTCTGCAATCTAGTTGAAAAAAATAGGGCATCGCCACCTGAAATGCTAGCCAAAACACCTCCCAAACATACACAGAGAGAGAGAGAGAGAGAGAAAAAAAATAGCACAACTAAATAATATATTGAAAGGGAAATGTAGAGTTACGTTACTAAGAGTTTGGAGGAACGTGAGAGGAGAAATTTTTAAAAATCACTGGAGGACATTTTACAAAGGGGAGTAGCGACCGAATTTGTTTAGGTCTGGCAGATAGACTTGGAAGGTCAGGAGGGTTCCCAGCATCGTAGGGAGGATCCTCGAGGCTGTGTCTCTGTTACCCACGTGTATGCTGCTGTGTACTCAGCCGCCGCAGTACCAAGTCGTTGTCCATGGGCCCTAATGCAGGTCTCTCTCTGCACCCTCATCAACATTTACTAACTTTGACCCTCTGATTTCATTTATAGAAATCTGCACCAAAGAAATAAGAAGGGATTCAGAAAAAATATATATATATATATATATTAATTCATTCAAAACTTATTTGTCAAGCACTGCTGAGGGCCAGCCAGCATGCCAGACCCTATGATATGGTAGCAAACCACACCAGGAAGCTGCTCTTCCAGAGTTTCCAAGAGTGCTCATGGAAGCATTACTTACAATAACCAAACACTGGTTCCAAACTAAATGTCCAACAACAGGCATGTTTAAATAAACCGTGCTATGTTCATAGGACTAAACACTCAGCAGCTATGAAAAATCGTGTTTTCAAGTGCATTTAAGGGCATCGGGAGATGTCCCCAGTAATGCACAAAACAACCAAACAAACAAAATCTTTCCCTCTGGGACTAAGTAGCTTGCCAAGGCAAATTTTAGGCTTCTCTAATTACAATGGGAATACAAATCAAAGAGATTCAGGCAAAGGAAGGTTTTCAGTTGGTCCTGCTGGCATTATGATCCCAGCTTTCAAAATACATTTGATAGCACTCCAATTTTAAATACCTATTTATAGCTATCACTAATGGGTATAGTCATTTCCTGGGGGCAGCATTACATTTAATTTTTATTTTCTTATTTATACGTCTCTGTTTTCTAAAAATGTGTACGTTTTTATGACCAAAACCAAAAATTTTTTTGAGATGCAGGAAGAAGAGGGATGGGCACTGAGTGATATGTAGAATTGTTGCATCATTATATTGCCCACCTGAAACTAGCAAAACACTCTTAAGTTAACTATGTGAACCTCGGTTCAGAAAAAGATGAAGGGAAAAAAGAACAGGAATCAAGGCAATCTCCCCCACATCATTTGTTGTCCTTCTTTCAAGTGTCATCAGGATACCTGTGATATTTCCTTATAGTGGAGATCTCTCCCGAGTGTCTTCAGAGTTACTGTGGAATTAAAGCCCGTACTATAGAAGTACAGCAGAATTATTTTCAACGGGAAGATCTAGTTAATTCTGTTTCTCATTCAGTTGGTCTCATCTCCAGAAACTGGAAGTGCAGGTTCTACCTCTAAGATAGCCTGCAATGAATCAGGCCAGCAGGGTTTTATGGCTCCATGTCCATCATGTCTGGGCACTTCCAGCTGGAGAGACAGACAGCCCTTCAGTGAATTTACAAGGTGGATTGCAAGAACCTTGCAAAGTTCAGGAAACCACAAGTCACATAAGAAATAAGACTCAGGGTGCAGGTTTTCTAAACCCTCCTCTGAAAAACAAAGTGACTAATAGCGAAGATATGTCTATAAACGCACTCAACACATAGTAGGCGTTTAATAAACATGAGTTTCTGTCGTCCTTCCTTATCTGCTTTAATCATATCTTAAGACAACACGCATTCACAAACTTTTATAGCTGAGTCATATTGTCAGAGAAGTGGAAGGTATGTTTGCACAGCCACTGTGATAAATAATACTGTTGGGGAAAGTTTAGGCCAGGAAAGATTGGGATTTTTTTTCCCTTTCTAATGACCTAATATTCAACACAGTTGAAATGCATGACATATGTGGAAAGAGATGATAATTGATAAAAGTTAATACTTAGAGTTGACAAGGGATTTTTTTTTCCCATTAAAAGAAGAAAATCTAAGCGAAGGATGTGTGGGCATGGGCAAGGTGACCTCATTAAAACTAGGGTTAGTACTGCATGTGGTGCATGAACAATGGATTTAGGAACACTGAAAAAAAATAAAATTAAATTAAGATGTTAAAAAAAATAAAAGAAATAAAATAGGGTTAGAAGTTTTGCTTCAAAGGGAAATTCATTATGCCTCGTTCTTTTCATATTCAAACATGGGAGCCGGGATTGAAATCCGGGATTTTTCGGATGTCTGCATTTAAAAGATTTTGTTTATGTTAAGGCTTAGGTCACTTTAATAGGTATGTTTTAAGGAAAACATTACCTTTGTGTGACCTCTGGGATTTGAAGGTGAAAACTCAGTCACTGGAAAAAAAAGCATCCTAGTTGTCATGGATGAAATCTCTAACTTTAAAGACAATTGTGTTCGTCCTGTGACTGTCGTCCTACAGCAATAAAAAACAGTTGACCCGCAGCTGGGCCAGAGTAGCTCTGATGGATCATGATTCTTAAATACAGAAACATACACTGTGTAAAAAAAAAAATGTTAAAGGAAAATAAATAAACTAGCAGAATTTTATAGAAGCAGCAAAACATTTTCAGGGAACCTGAAGGTTCAGGAAGCAGGTTCTAAACACACACCCCCATTCTTGTTATTATAAGCTAAGCATTTTACCTCCAGAGGGAAGAATAAATTTGTGCTGGTTATCATATATCAGAATTACATGGGACATCATCTGTTAATGATCATTTATTCCCAGCTACTTGAAGAATAATACCCAGTAATTATAGCAAATGTAAGTCAAATAGTAAGAGCATACTTTACATAGTATAGTAATTATAAGTTATGTCCATGCATCTGGGACAAGGGTCTTTTATGCTCGGTATTAAATCTGAGCTGCAATTTATTCATAATACCGTGGCTGGGATTGAAGAAAGGAAGCTTGCTTGTAGAAAGGAAACTTGTCTTCCTTTTACATTTCCAATAAGTCATTTGAAGGAAACTGCTCTCTGCATGCCTTGCTAAACCCAATTACCACCAAGACATCATAAACAAATATTCATTGCATTTATAGCTGGTTCTTTATTGCACCATGCAAAATGTATTGTTAAAATTTAAACCATTCAAAGGGAGTGAGCACCCCAATTTCTGCATTCATTTAAAGTTTAATTGAAAAAAAAGAAACAGACAACCTCAAGCATGTGTTGCAATATTTTCTTCTTTAGAGACTGCTGCTAAATGAACAATCATATAATACCTTAAAGTCTGGCGAAAGATAAAAATCGGGGCATCTCTGGCTTTGATATTTGGTAACACTGGAACCTATCCGTTCACTTAAGTGAAAAGAGACTATATAAAACTTTATAAAATGTTAGGATAAAAGGGAGCCATTAAAAATAATAATCGCTTGATTCATTAAGAGGAAAAAAAAAAAAAAAAGATGCTTCGAGGCCCTTCAAAATTTGGCCCCTGTCTGTCTGCCCGGCCTAGCCAACAATTCCAGCAAGGACAGCTCCAGCCACTCTGAAAGATCCTCCCTCCAGGCCTTCTGCCCTACAGTGAAATCACTCTTTTGAAACAGAAACCTACCACTCAGGTTTCAGCTTAAATCCCTCACCTTAATTCCTCCTCCAAGAAGCCTTCCATGCTCCCCTCCCCGGTCATCTTAGGTTACTCCCCACTGATGTCCTCTATTAACTTCCTTTACTTTTCTCTGATTGACATCTGGATCATATTTCATTGCAATTGCTTGTTTATTTCTCTGCTAATCTCTTCTCATGGAAGGTGGGTGGGAGCCATTGTTCCAGCTCCCTGTCAAATGTCTGGTACTTACCCCAGTGACTGGCACAGAGCGCAACCCCCGTAGACATTTGCTTTGTTGATGAAAGACCCCAGGCCTGGCTTCTCATCTTGCTGTCCAGAGAAAAGCTTCTGAGATGGGGTGGGGAGGATAAGTGTGCTGGCGGGAGCCAAAGAATATCAGGAACCATCCTGGGGAAAAGTCTACCTTGGCAGGATTAAGTTTGATCATTTAATGGGTAAGCAGGTTTCTCTCTTTGACCTTCTCTCCATTCTCTAGCCCTTCCCTTGCCTGGTTT
Organism: Ailurus styani; assembly: GCA_002007465.1. Taxonomy (NCBI): domain Eukaryota; kingdom Metazoa; phylum Chordata; class Mammalia; order Carnivora; family Ailuridae; genus Ailurus; species Ailurus styani. Next base: position 1,728,872 of record LNAC01000414.1, on the reverse strand, counting down.
ATATATTACAGCTTCTCAGAGCCTTTTACCATCCGCTAGTGTTCATTATTAAATTCCATGAAGGATATCTACCACTCTTCTTTGTTCATGGAATCTTCTGTTGTGAGAGCATCCACCAAGATAGGACATATGTGGTGCCTGCACAGAGAACATAACTGGAGATCAGTCCTGAGTAACTGTTCCTCTGATGTCATACTTAGCAAGCCATCTATAAAATGGGAATAAAAATGGCCTGCAATGATCTGATAGGAACGATAAATATGTTATGAATCAAAACATCTACTCATCTCACTGATCTGTTGCATAAGGACTTGGCTGGCACCACACAGAGGGAAGGTATTTCTTGACTGAAGAAAGGAAAAAGATCCACATAAAAACATGTATGTCTATCATTAATTTTAATTCTTCCAGACTCCCATTCGTTTAACATCAAATAGTATTTTAAGCATGTGCTTCATATATCTGTGTTGAATATTTAAGTAAACAATCTTCAGATGAATGCATAGATCAATACAGGATGATGATCTTCAACAATTTATGTCTTTCTCATTGTCTTTAAGATCAAACTTCAAAACAGAAAGTGTAACCAAACGCAGAATGATCTTGGGAAGCCTTCCACAAACCCCCTACCAGTTTTAAGCCCACTTCACTGATGTGCTCTACATAGTACAATTCAGGGTGATATTCTGTTGATTCATTTCTTTGTGTTTCATCAAGATTTGTCTTTCTAGAATAATTTTGATATTAGGACAACTGAACCAATATCACTGTGAGTAGCCAACTTCTAGCATTTGGGGCCAAAGAGAGAGCAGAAAGGGCCAGGTGAGCAATGCTGTTATGACCAGGAATAAAAGGAATAACAACCGTAAAATTAACTGCCAGCCTATAATATTATTGAGTAATCTTGTAGAATCAGATGACATTCTCATAGTTTATGCTGATATGATGACTTTGTATTTCACGATATTTCTGTTATCCACAGATATGGATATGTATATGAGGAGACTGGCAAAGACTGTTAGGAATTTTTTAACCAAAGAATTCGTGGTATTGCCTGAATGCAAGGACACAATAACTTTGATAATTGAAGTGAACTGTATTCAAACCAAATTTTTAGAAAATTAATCTGAAAAAAAAAAAGAAAGAAAAGGGGCCATGGGCTTGTCATGAATGTTATACACTTGAATGACCAAAATTAATGAAATGAAACAACATTAAATTAAGTCAAAAGGGTACAGCCAGTGCTTTTTATATGGTTAGTTCTAAATTTAGCCTATACTTGACACCAAAATGTCAGTTTAAACTTGGGAAAGATTCTGATATACCTATCTAAACCAGCACCATTGTGAGTAGCCAACGTCTAGCATTCTAGGCAGCCCAAGATGGACTCTTTGATTATTAATAGAATCCCAAGAGTGGCATCCATCATTGTCACCATATTCTGTGGGTTAGCAGCAAGTCACAGACCCTGCTCACACTAAAAGGAGGGGAGTTCCATGAGCACATGAACACCAGAACTGGGGTTGTGGGGCCATCATGATACGTATCCACCACAGCTGCTAACCACCTGTGAACTGTACACCATTGTGCTACTACCACTAGCAAAGAATGGATTCTTTCATTGGTACCAGTTGGGAAAACCCAACGGAAAGATTCGAAGATTCGAATTGGCCTATCTAATGTCAGAGGTGCATCACTGGACCAGTCAACTGCAGCCAAAGATGAATAACCCCAGGTTATTCAGTAAGACAAGTAGGGAAAATGGTGGATCCCAAGAAACGGGGGATAAGGGTGCAGGTTTCCAAATCCTAGTTATTCCAAAATGTGTAACCACTGTTTTAGAAAACCTGACCCATTATACTGCTTTGTATGTCTTTTGGTCTTGGAAGTCTGGCTTTCCTCACAATTCCAGTCAGACTGAAGGAAGAAATAAAGAAACACCCTGTGGGGCACCTGGGTGGCTCAGTCTGGTTAAGCATCTGCCTTCAGCTCAGATCATGACTTCACAGTCCTGGGATGGAGCCCCGTTTCAGGCTCTCTGCTCAGTGGGGAGCCTGTTTCTCCCTCTCCTCTGCCTCTCTCTCCTCCTTCTGCCTCTCCCATCTGCTTATGTGTGCTCTCTCTTTGTCTCAAATAAATAAAAATCTTTTTAAAATTTTTTTAAAAAGAAACATCCTTTTACAAACAAAGACAGCCAGATATGTAATAGTTTTTAGCCTTAAGATATGGTGGTAAACACTTTAAATCTAACAACATCTGAAATAATTCTTCTGTATCCAAATAAAATAAAATACTTGGGAGGGGAAGCTCAGGGTTTATTCATTTTACTATTTACAATAGTTCAACAATATTCACTCCCTTTTTAACAACCTTTTAAGGCTTATCCATACTACAATGAAATCATGCTGCAGAGGTAAAATACTAGAATTATAAAAACACTGCTTAATTTTTTCATATTTTCAACCATGTCAGATGCAAAGTGCAAGATTAAAATTCAGAATTTTTTATAGCATATTTGACCTCCTTGACCTAACTGAGCCTACATAGAAGTAGATAAATCACACTGTAAATTTAACAAATAGAGGTCAAGAGAAAGTACTCACAAATATAATTAAAATAGAAACCTACCACTTAGAAACCAGTCTAGAACTTCTTTCTGTACTTGCAAACAATACCACAATCTTGACCCCTTAATGACTTTTTGTTCATAGTATTTATTTTTAGAAATCCAAAGCTATAGAAGTCTCTCTTCCTAATCTGAATATTTTCAATTTCCACATCTAACACATGAAAACCACTAAAACACAGTCTCACGGAGCTTTTAATGATGACAGGAAATGCTCCCACCACAGCATGTTCAAAAATTAAGAAGACATTGGAACATTTGTTAAAGAAGCACAAAATATATAGACTCTGTGACGTAAACTTGAAGAGATAGTATAAAATAAGAACAGTGAAGAATTTCCATAAATGCTATTTTGGTTTGTTTGGGATGTTAAACCAGGAAAGTAAATTGCCAAATAAGAAGAGAAACATAAATTAGTTCAAGAGACAGCTAAGACATCTTTATGGAAAGAGAAAATTGATGGATCCAGCCTCAGAGCCTGGAGGTGGAGTTACGGGGCACAAGCTTGTCTTCTATGAAGCAATCCTTGAAGCCAACAAAGAGTAACATCTCTAAAAAATGTCACTTTTCAGGAGATCCCTTTTTATATGCATTTGCCAAGCAGAGGTGAAGTGGAAGGGCAGCCCTTTATTGGGGTATCCAGTCTATCAGAGAAGGCGAGACATCCTGGAGCCAGGATCCCAGGTATTACCATGAGGGACCCAACCCCTAAGGTTTCCATGTTGATAGGGTCCTAGAGTTAACGCTGGGTTTGAGTAGGTTTTTTTGTTTCTTCGTTTGTTTGCTTTGGTGGGGGAGGGGGGTTGTTTTTGCTGACATCTTAAAAACAAACCACGTTCTGAATATGGTTACTCCCAGGAATATTTATCTTTATTGATTTAAGCAGATTCTAAACATCTTTACGACACACACAGACATAAATTCTGAGATTATGGAGGAAGCGAGCAATTTAAAAAATAGTACTTTGGGCAAAAACAAAACAACTCTCTGATTCGTGTGTTGCAAACATGCAGTTTTTGCCCACTTCATGAAGGCCATGTTGCCACCGAGAGGTCTTAAGAAACCTAAGGTACGTGACATCTTCAAACACTTCCTGGTCCCAGTCTCCAAAATGCTATGAAGTTGACTATAGTCACCTTTTAAAACAAGAATACATGATGCTCTATGTTTCACAAATAAGATACAGTGTACACACTATGATGGTTGATGTTGGTGAGAACTACCCCCAATTCCTGACAAAGGAGGTGCGTGAGAAGGTGGTGATAGATGCAGACCCATTACCAAAATCTGGCGGGCAAATAACCACACTGCAAGTCTTTTTTTTCCTCTGTAAAATGATTCTAAAGGTAGTACCTACTAGCTACGGGCATTATTTGAAATAATAGCATGCCTAACAATGTTAGGAAAACTCCGTGAGACTGTTATGATTATTACTGCGCCCAGCTACGATTTGACCAGAAATGCTTCATTGTCTCCTCTCACCCCCCCAGAGCCACCCATTCTCTTCACAGACCTGGGAGACAGATTCAGCAGGGGTCAGGCACTGACAGAAGGTTCCATGGACGACAATGGCAAAACCAAAATTCAAACCCCAGTCTGTTCGCCTTCAGCCTGTTGTCTCCCCGTCAGCAAAGTGGGAAGAGGACTTGTTGTTTCCCTGAAGACCAGAAACAGGGTATTCCAAAGGAAAGGAGGCAAGGAATCACCAAGGACTCTCCTGATAAACTCTCTTAAAGCTAAGTCTGATGCCTTCATCTAGCAGAGAAAACTCTGACCAGTGAAAGAACTCCCTTCCTAGCCTCTTCAACATGACCTGCTTTTTTCCCTAGGAAATGGAATTATGCATCTGTTCATTCATTCATTCAACTCCATGGACTCCACTCCATTCAGGTGCCACCAAATGGAAGAGGCTGACTTGTATATTAACAAAAGGCATAAATGCAAAATTGATGTGAGAAACAGAGAAGCTTTAAAAGGACTGTAATTAAATCAAGTTAGGAAGCAGAATAGCAGTTCAATTAGAGAGATGGGTGCCATCGGATGAATTCTTTGGACAAGTCAGTCAGTGGATGAAAAATTCAAGACCCATGAGGGGAATCATGATACAAATTCAAACAGTTTCTCAGCCTGGATCATCACTGTGTTGATGTTAGAAATGCAAAGAAAAAAGTGATGGGTTATTTAAAGAAATATGTCCTTCTTAAAGTCTAATGGAACACTGGTTTACTAGTCAATAAATTGGCAAGACCATACCCTTAAAAATGGGTGGGATTGCTCTACTAGATGGAAAAAGATCAATTATAGTTACAGAACTCTGTTCCTAAAATCTTAAACGTATATGTATCCTTTTTATTTTTAGGCAAGAGGATTACATTTTTCTCAGCACACAAATACTAAATTCTAGCTATCGGACAATCTTCAGTGTGGATATTGAATTATGCTGATTTATAATCGTTAGCTCTATTTTGGTATAGCACATTTTCTCGTAGATATTCGTTGTGACCGCTTGTAAAAGAGTCACCCCTTAGTCATGATAACAGACCATAAGGCTGTACCTGGAAATCTGGCTCTCCCCTTTACCTTTTCCAGCACCTCTGGTTGCTGCAAACTCTCAACTAATTCCTCAAGCCAGGACATCTGTGGATTTTCCACTGAGTTGTAACCACTGAACATGATGCAGACTGGAGTCGGCCAGCAGTCTCAAAGCTGGAGGAAAAGGAAACTCACACCACATGGTTCCCTTCTCCCAGAATCATCTTGCCTCCTGGATCTGTCTGTTTGGGGCTTTCTTCCAATGCCCTCACCTAGTAATATTTTTAATACTTTATCTAGAGTACGTAGTTATCGGCAACAAGGTTAGTCCAATTGGAGCTTACTTGGCTATAAACAAAAGCAGAACTCCAGGCTTGAGGGTCATAAAATCAAAATTGCACTTATTACTATCATTTTATAAGAAGCACTTTGAGACAATCAAAGTGAAGGCTTCCTCAATATCTTCTTTTTTACTGAAATCGAAAATTCTTCATCTCCTACAGAGAATTTCCATACAAATTTCACAGACCTTCAATACTAGAGAGTCACTTTGCAATTTCAGAACGATTTTTTTAAAAAACCTAACTCCTAACAACTTTGGCTGGCAATTGCTTTGGCTAATGTAGGCATTGTGAAAGAGTCTTAAGCCACATCTGTTACAAATATCTTGCGAAGATAAATCAGAATTCAGGGAGTTCCAATCATCTCTGCCTAGTATGCTTACCAGTAAAGGTGAAGAAGTTGACTATATAGAAATATCTAACAGTCAGAGGCGGTCTTGAGAGAATGAAACATGCTTATGCTTGTGTATTTCATATAGTTCATAATCTAAGATTGACACATTTGAGTTTGGGATTAAGGATTGGAAGATAATCACTTCCCAGCCTTTTGGCTAAGAGGACGTTCTTATGAGTTTAATATCTGATACATCTCTATCCAAGGACAATATATTAAGTGGATTTTTGGAGCCAGGAGTTGGAATAGGAGCTGGCTTCGTCTACACCACGCATGGACCTGGTGTTGCAATACTTCCAGGAACGGTGCATCCCGACAGGGGCAACAGTACCGGTGGAAATGGCAGGCTGGCTCTGGCTTTTGAAGTCATTCCACAGACCTGTGCATGGAGCAGTTCCAGTGGTTTGCTTCTTGTCCTGCAGCGGGAGCTGGGCAGGAAGACTAGTAGCCAGGTTCCAGCATCCCTGGCCTGAGCACCTACGGCCTACCTTCCACATGGGACAGCTGACCTGTGTGTGTGGCGACAGGACCAGCCTCGCCACACTCCATCCACCTCAGGAAAGCCCCAGCCTCCACCTCTCCCCACCTGCCTCCATCTCTTCTCTGTGTCACCCACCCCCCCACCCAAACCACCACTAAAAAAAATAAAAATAAAAAAGAATTGAAAGATAGATATTGGATAGCAGGTGACAGAGGACGAAAGAGTTAAACATATTGGTCAGGCCATCCTTTTGTTGTTAGTTTAAGAGACTTCAACCATTCTCCATTTTGCCTTCTGTTAGTTATTGTAGTATCTATTATAAGATCATAATATCTCGAAATTTGCCATGTATCTTATCGGAACTATGACCCAGTAAACAAGATTGTATCTCTTTTTGTGAAACAAACCTACCTTCAGTTCCTCCTCATCATTCTCAAAGCCCTAGGACAGCGATGTACATTGTTTATGAAAATAGACTTAAGGGTTGTATTTATTGCTAGAAACAGATCTGTGGTCTAATATAGACACACTAGTATTCTTTGCACAATAGATACATTGAAACAGCTATTTCTAGGGCGCCTGGGTGGCTCAGTGGGTTAAAGCCGCTGCCTTCGGCTCGGGTCATGATCCCAGGGTCCTGGGATCGAGGCCCATATCGGGCTCTCTGCTCAGCAGGGAGCCTGCTTCCTCCTCTCTCCTCTCTCTGCCTGCCTCTC
>LNAC01000414.1:1662698-1721720 GCA_002007465.1 Ailurus styani | reverse complement strand
AAAAAAAAAAAAAAAGAAACAGCTATTTCTAGGTGTTCCCATTGATTAAACTCTACGGAGCGCCAACAAAATGCTAACACAGGGCAAGAGTCTGATAGAACGATGGCAAGCTAAACAGACAGGACTCACATTCATTAGCTTTCACTGTAATACGAAGGACAAGCAACAATTGAATAGTCACAGCTAGAATATGACAAATACTGATAAGTTCTATAAAGTACATGTTTAGGAGATTATTAAAAAAAAATTAAGAAATGGGATCAGGGAGATTTGGACCCACACCCCAAAATCATACTACCCTGAACTGATATGCTGGGACATGATCCCAGGCATTCTGATCCCAGTGCCCCCCTTTCTGAATTACATAATATGTCAGCAAAACAAGCATGCAGAGAATACAACTTTAACCTGTTTTTAGATAGATCTTTTATTTTCAAATGAATCCTTGCTAGCAGGCTACCTCTTAAGACAGTTGCCTACTCTTTGTTCCTTTACCCTCCCAAGTCATTTACATTTTCCTTCCCATAAGCAAATCTTGAAATCCAGAATCAAGTTCTCCTGTTCTGGCCATGCCTGTTCCTGACCCAGCTCACCACTAAAATATAAAAAGCCTGTATTGAAGGGCTCAGAGTCAAAGCATTTTCTCTATCATGGTTTTATCTCTGTGTTCTGATACCAACATTATAAAGGCTAGGGGAAAGCCCATTGTACATGGGAAATGAGTAAAAACAGTGTATTCCAAAAAATGCAACAAAATCCACTGCTTCTCATTGCATGTGTAGAATTTTGATACAAAAATAATTCTCTGAAAAACTTAAAGGGAATGCAGCCCATTAAATTTCTAAAAAAAGGACAGTCCTTTCTAGATTCACTGAAGTCTGATGTATGACAAGCTTCATTTCAAACATGCTTTAAAAACATGATGTAACTCTGACAAGTCAGACTTTGTAACTTGGCAGAGGCAAAGTTTTCGAAATGTATTTATGTATGTGTTGGGTGTAAACTGTTACTGTACTGGGAAACTTCTTGAAAGGGATTTTTATAAGTCTCATCTTGTCTCTCTCAAGTGGCTGTTAAAAATAGAGAGTTTATTGGCAACTATTTTTCCTTGTGTTAGAGAAGGATTAGCTTAATCCTGGTGAAATATCTTAACACTTCACTATATTCAATTTTATACAACTAAACTTTCATTACACATAATACTAAAATAACTGCACATATCCTAAGTGATTCAAAAGTTATACATTTGTCAGCTTTGTTTTTACAGACCTATGGAACTTAAGCACTATTCTCTAAGTGAGGTGACGTTTCGCCTTCCTACCTGCATCTGAATTATCTTAATTTTGGAGTCAGGTTTGTTTATTTCTTTTCCTATAAAATGTTAGAGTCTTCCTCTGTGTATTTAATACAGCATGCTAGAATGAGTCAAGCAAGCATTGTAATCTTCACTACAGTGTCCAATTTAGAAAGCTATTTGAGATCCTCCTTTTTAAAACACTCCATTTAGATTTAGGATATTCGTGTTCCATGCTAGAGCTTTTCTCCTTTCCAATGATAAAAAGTCCAAATGTGACATTTTTTTCCCCTCACTTCCACATTCTGGGCCAGTCCAAAGCAAAGGTAAATGGGCTAATGTGTCCCAATTTCCCATCAATACATTTAGCTTCCTTTTTTTATTTTTTATTTTTATTTTTCCTTCTTTGGTGTTTCCTCTGCTTTTTCCTCCTCATTTAAAAACATCTACTGCCCTTCCAGGAACAAAACCCGATATCAAGAAATAATCTGCCTTTGTTTCCTGATAGGACAACTTGCATTCCCTCTCATAGGAGAATTTGTCTTCCAAACCTTATCTCTACTCTTCAAATGAAAGAATGTGTCCTTGTTACAGAATTTCAGAGTTGTCTCTCACTTGGATAAAGGCATGCACCTTGTGGCCTCATGATCTGGACCATGGAGCATCCAAGAGGGAACAGAGAGACATGGCAAAATCTCACTGGCTCTTTCTTGACGCAGAGTCCTTTCTTGGCAGCACAAGGCAGGTGCCTCAACCCAATTACCAGGGAAGTTATGAAATGCGGGCAGCATGTGGCTTTTTGGCTGAGCAACAATGTTCTTGGCTTCTTTGGGTACCCTGTGCTCCCTTATTCTTCCACAGAAAACACACTCACCTCCCCATGGTAGAGAACCCCAAATCCTGGCCAGTCCCTGCCCGTGACTCAAAATCTAGAAAATACTCAGTGGTGTCTTCATTGAAATTAGACAGGACTCTTTTTGATCTGGAGATGTATGAACAGAACTGTTTTTCCTCCACATTTCCCTCATATGCACCCACCCAAAAGCCACAGCGCAATGACAGGAGGAACCCGACGGACATTCCCATTCAGCAGGAGAAAGACTGGAAGACAGAGCAGTCGTGATCCGTGGAACCTGTGACCCAGGAGGGCCGTCAGTGTTCTGCCTTGCTGCATCCCACCTACCTCTGGGGCCTCTTTCCCGTCCATTCCAACTTGGCCACATACACAGTGACCTTTAGAGGACAAGCCTTCTTGGAAGACTGCTCAGCTTTCCAGCTCAGTTCCAGCTTCGGGGATTCTGATGACGCAAGAGTTGTTTGAAGTGTATTTTTTTTTCCCCATACTCATTTTCTTTGGCACTTCATTTCTCTCCAAGACTAAGTGGGTTCCTGATCTTAGTCTGGGAGCATGTGGCCCCTGGAAAAGGGGAGTCGTTGAGCAGTGATGGTCTGTCACCTTGGGCATAAATTACAATCCTCCCAGTAGTCCTGAGATGGAAGTATTGCCACTTTGACCTTTTCCAGTTGGAGGATGTGGGAATCTGTTTTGGGAAATAAAGTGTCCTTCCCAGGATGCTTCAAAATGGGCACGTGGAAAATGCTTACCTTGTCAGTATGACTTTATTGGGGGCATATGGATGTGCCCAACTGGTCTGACTGAGGCAACCCTGGAGATGATGGAACATAAAATTTGAAAACTGGACCCTTCCCAAAAAAATCCAAGACTTGGGGTCACTACACTGAGGTCGTATATTTGATTTTTGTTTCTTTTGCTCCATATGCATTAAGCTTTGGGTTAGTTTGCTTTTAAACTAATTGCTAAGATGTTACGTTCAGCTGGACAGGTGCTTGTTTCTGTGTTCACCAAGAGAGACTGGATACCACTTATCCGCAAAAACATTTAAAATCTCGAATTGTGCAATTGGAACTTAATAAGTACCTTTTGCTGATTGTGAGAAACCTAACTTTTTTTTTCCTTTTTAACATGTTATTTCTTTTTTTGTCCTTATGGCTTCATCTGCACAGGCACAATTAGATATGGCAAACATCTGCTTGCTCTGATTTCTCACCGTGGGTTTTAAACAGCTCATGCTGTGGGGACTGACATTTCCAGGTCACAGTCAAAAGACATAGCCAAGGTTTTGGTCATAGGTCTGATTCTACTTTGTTCACGTGCTACCTTTCCTCAGAGCATAATTTTGTTTCAGAAATGACACCTCAGACTACATTAAAGACACCTCAGAAGCACTGATTTAAATCCTGCCCTGCCAACCATCTTGGGGGGATTTGGTTATATCTCTGAATTGTTTAACTGAAAATCTCCACTTGAGTCCAGTGAGTTTTAAAGTAATACGACCCTTTGAAAAATGAACCCTTCCTTTCCTTCCCTTCCTCCTCCTTCCTCCTCCTCCTCCTTTTTCTTTTTCTTCCTCCTCCTCCTCCTCTCCTTTTTTTTTTTTTTAATGTGATTGATACTGAAGATCTCAGAACATTCCCAAATCTAGACTGTCTCAGACCTGGAACCCACCCCCACCCCACACAAATGCTGGCCCGGCCGCAATTAGGACTAGGGGAGGCTGGAACTCCCCTGAGGCGCACGGTTTAAGAGGGTGCCCAAAATAGTCAGTAATCAAGATTAGCAGTATTTAAATGCAGTATATTAAAAAATTAAAATGAATGCAAGTAATCCCCGACGAACAAAATATCACATTTTAGAAAAAAGACGCATGGTGGTTTGCTTTACTCTCCTGCACTATTCTGTGAAGGCGACAGTCATTTCCAGGTGGCCCTGGGCACACGGTCAGAGGCCACGTGGTTCCTAGCGGTGGGATTATAGAAGGTGACCAGTGAGTGGCAGGGAGAGAGGGCAGCACAGGGCTCTCTGCGTAGTCGTGATGTTTTCCTATAGAGCTTGGGTTCCTGTTTCTACTTGGTTCCAGTTACGAGCGGGGAGTTTGACAAAGGCATAGAGGGGATGTACCTTTTCCCTTTTCCTCAGGCTCGGGGGTGGCTTGGGCTTTCTGTCCCCGCCCCACCTGCAGCTTCTCTGGCTTCCAAAGTGTCCAGACGCTGTCCTCCCCATGTACTCCTCAGCTCCTTTCAGCCAAGGTTCAGGTGGTTCTGCGCTGTGGATGCAGAAACACCTACTGAAGACGCCAAAGAATCTGGAACCTGGGATCAGAAGAATTCACAGCTAGAGCTGAATCAAAATAAGGGATCGTAGTGAAATCAGCGTTACTGAATTTCCATTTCTAGTTCAGCATATCACATCCTAAACTCCTGTGGGCCCCACAGGAGAGCTGCACACCATTGATCACGTTACTTCTCTGGGAGAGAGTGCTCCTGGTGGGGTCCTCCCCCGACTTACAGATGAGCTGTAAGGGGGCAGCCCTGTCCCTTGAAGGCTAGCTGAGCTTATCTAGGAAAACTGTCTCTTTGATGCCAACACAATCAAGAAAAATGCAAATAAGGAAATAAATAAAAACCAATAAAAGGATATCTGATTTACTGTATAAAATTTTAAGTAAACTAGTTAGATTTTTGTATGTTGATCAGCTGTGTGGATATTTCCATCACCAATTATTCTTCTGTATTAACGGTGTAACAGAGCTGTTCTATTTCAGTGTTTTTCTTTGGTACATTTGCACTGGCAATCTGCAAAATTCTCTGACTTCATTCTCTTTTGGAGCCTTCTACTTAGCTAGATTTTTTTTTTTTAATTTCAGAAAGAAAGGTGCTTGGATACCCAGGGGGTCTCGTTCATTCTTCCCATTTTATTTAAATGCGTATCTATCAAAATAAAGTCATGTGCAGTGAAATATGTTTCTACTATTCTGCAAAACCCCCAGTAAAGAGAAATGTTCACAGTAAACGTATACCTTGTTTCACACGTCATTTGGATGGCTATTGGTGAAGACAATTATTTAGTAATAACATATGTTACCAGAGACCAGTTCAGTAGCTCCTTCACCAGAACAAGCCCCATTTCCAGAACATACCCTTTCCTCAAGGAGGGCACTGTGAGGCACTAAAGAATCATAGTAATTGACCTGGGTCTATACATCAAGTCTAAATAGACACAGTAAATTGCATAGCATTTGGTAAAACAAGTTACTCACTGTTCCTCTTTCAACCCGTAATGACTGTAATTCAATTAGGCTTATTGCCTGTTATTCAATATGATACTACTGTAAAATTGTTCCTTTGCAATCCAAACTTTAGAGTTAAAGAGCCTGCTTTTCTTCTTAAAACTCATGGGCTTTCTTGCACTGGGACGGGATTTCATTATATTTAAAAACTTTTCCACTGTTTACTTTATCACCGGGGTCAGATAAAGGAGCCAGAGTCAAAATTAGTCTCTTGCTCTGGGATGGGGGAAGTGAACAGAGAGAAATCCCAGTGGAAATCAATAGTGGATTTATTTGTATTTCCATAGTGCCAAAATTACAGGAACATTAGCGATGTTAGAAGAAAAAACATGGGAGAGGGAGGATGGCCATAATTTTATTATTGTTATTATTATTCCTAAATGACACTACAATTAATCTGGGATATTTTGCACAGTGTATTTAACATTGTCTATGAATCCTAAGTATTTTCAACTAATTTCAAAATTTTCACTGTAAAATAGAATACTTCCCAGGCTGAGCCTACCAAAAGGAATTTATAAATAGTTTTCCTTATCTAACCACGAAAAATGCCTGGATATAGAGCTGATTTTTAGATTTAATTTTTTTTACAGGTTTGAGCAATTTTCATTCAATCTTACAAAAGAATCCCATCTGAATAGAGATGAACCAGAGGATGGACTTGAGTTATTATCTCTGTGACAAGTTACTGAAACTCTGTCTCTCGAGTCAAAGAGGATTTGGGGGAGGAGTGAAGGAGTTAGTGCATGCACAGTACTTAGAAATATCCCTGACATGTTGCAAGCCTCAAAACAAAAACAAAAATACAGCTACTTGACTCTTATCATCATTATTATTATGTGAAATAACATGGAACTTATGATGATATTGAATTCTTTTCAGTAAATCTAGCAAACTCATTATACAATTTAACACAAAATTTTTTAGCTAATAAGCCTCTGAGTAGGAATGGTCTACCTGTGTGTATCCCATAGATACAAACTGCTGTTCCTTCCACCAGCCAGTCGAAGCTCTGGGAATACCATTTGCACTTCCCTACCTTAGAGTTATACCCTTCTGGATGGACAAACACACACACGTACCCCTAACTAATTTACATAATCTGGGGAAGGAAGGATTATGAATTGTACCATTTGTACCCCTTAGATTGTGTAGCACCCATGAGAAGATTAAGAAATACTTAAGTTTTGATTTGGCTACATTGGGGCCAACTCCATTCGTCCATGTCACTATGGGATCCAGACATTCAGATCTAGATCTAAATTAATACAAAATGTTTAAGATATTTAAAAATACCTGTTATAAACAATTGTTTTTCTTCCTAAATTGCTTAGAAAATATCCAAATGCCTCTTGTGTTACTATTATTCCTGAGCAGTGGAAACTGAAACTTGTTATTTTGTTCAGATGTTCGGATGTTCATGTGACTTGGATTTCTCTAATATTGTATCTGGTTGACTTATCTCAAGGTCACTTTTTCTGAAATCACCATGAAGTCATACGGGATGGAATTTATACTGAACAAAAGAGCCCAGTTTTAACTTTCCCTTGACATTTGGACTTTGTATACAAGCATCTTTTAGATTTACCATCATGGCAAAAATCAGTCAACTTCACCTTGTCAAGTTTCTTTGGATGTCAGACGTCTTGTTAAAAGTGATAAATTCAATTAGTTTGTTGAATTTATAGAACGTCAATCAACTTGACGTGTTTCTTTTTCTTCACCACAGTAAATAAACTAACCAGTTTTTTTCTGCCCTTCCCCTCAACTCCCCACCAACCAACCAATATCACCAGGCATAGCATCCACTTTGGAAAAACTTGGGTTCAGCATATTCATTTACCAATCACTAGCTCTGTTCCCTGCAATGTCTCCTAGGACCTGCTTCACAGGCTGGTTATCAGTATTAAATGAGATACAGAACGTCAAGCACAGAGCCCAGTGCCAAGCATATTGTAGGACCAAGGGATCAAGAAAGAAGATTGCTTTGAGGCCACAACTTAGGTTGTGGGTAGTTTTGGATGGTGGTGAACACAAGGACCAAGATCAGACTGGTTACAAGTCTAGGAAGAATGGCAATGACAGGACATAATACAGACAAATCCAAAGAATATTTTTTTAAAGATTTTCTTTATTTATTTGAGAGAGAGAGCACCAGCAGGGGGAGGGGCAGAGGGGGAAGCAGACTCCCCGCTAAATGCAGGGCCCTACACAGGGCTCTATCCCAGGACCCCATGATCATGACCTGAGTCAAAGTCAGATGCCTAACCAATTGAGCCGCCCAGGCCCTCCCAAAGAAAATTGTATAAAAAGATGACAGAGCACAAATGAAAGAGTCAAGAAAAGATAAGAGCCAGAAAGTTTAAAATGGGCAGATAGCTTTAAGTTCTAAGAGTCTTGGGTATACAACAGCTTTATAGGGACACCCCAAACAGGCCTATCTGTGGCCAGGCTTAGCTCATGGAATACAGTTTTCCCAACCAGGATTTTCAATGCTTCCTACTTTAATAGCAGAGAAGAATGAGCCCTTTCTTATTCACAGAGATGAAAGCACTTCTGCCACCTGAAGTCAAGCTATATCTTAGAAGTATCATATTGTACTTTAAAAGTTCATGTACAATTTATGTTATTCCATAAAATACCTGTGTTCATCTTAAAGATGTTTTTAGACAAAATTCAGAGACAATTGAAAGGTCCAGGGACTCCAGCCTGTCTATCCATGAAGCTTTGCAAACCCCCTGGCATGCTGCCCTGAACTTCCCCAGGGCCATAATCATGGTCTTGGAGCAAAGGGTAGAAGAGACTTTCAAAGTTGCTGCAAAGCAGATGATAAAATTATTAAGGGGAGAAGGTGATCCTTTATTCGAGATCATCTGCAAGTTCTCTCAGGGCTATCCCATCCTTTAAAGGTGGTTACAGTAGAGCTCTAAATTTCTCCTAGACAATTTGGATCAAGTCTTAAGAGTATCCAAGGATTGGACTGAAGTTGGGGAAAAGGATAATAGGCTCACAAAAGAAGCCCCCAGTTGACCATTGACTGTCATGTGCTGTGAGCAACTACAGGTCAACCCGTCCCTTTTGTCAGGACTTTTTTGTTTGGACTTCTTGGAATGAGGGCCCAACTGTGCTCCACACCCAGAGCAGGAAATGGTGGCACGCCTTCTAGATGTACGTATGCCCACTCACTGCCTAAAGAATCACATTATTCTCTAGTTAACTAATGAGGAAAAAAAAGGTTCCTTTTTTGACAGTTGACAGACTTATATACCCCCAATACCAGCCAAAATGCATGCCTAATTATTTTATAAATTACATTGCGCTGTCCCAGACTTCAGGGGAGGCAAGAACTTCTAAGTGTTCTCCCTCCCCTGCCTGAGGGTGAGGGAAGCACAGCACTTGCCACCAGTCTTGTCTTGTTCATCCACCCTTCCTCCCATGGGGGGCCATGTTTCTCTTCCCATCAGTGGGTGGTCCCTCTCGGTCTGCCCTGGATCAGTAGTAGGGAGCACCCAGTTTGACTCCCATGAGATACAAAGATAGTTCTCAAAATGCTTTTTTCCCAGAAAGGTGTTAAACTTCATGTTTTCTGTTCTGTTCTCTTTCTGCCAAAATAACAGGGGAAATGATTTTTCAAACAACTAGATATTTTTCATTTTCAATATAAAACATTATAAGCAGTTATGTGTCTTGGGAATACAAACTTCGACTTGAGCGCTAGATGTAGGATTCATCCTTAAAAATGCTTAGTCTAAGGTAAGGCTCTAGCATTGCCCAAATGGCCACCTACAAGTCACCCCTCCCCACACACCCACACACAAATACACATACAATCACTGTGGTGTAAACTGCACCACCTCCATTTCTATTCTGATGCTTCAAATTCCTACAACAAAACACATGCCTTTCAGTCACAAGTAGAGCATCTAAAATACAAATGCTCTTGAGAGAGGCAATGACTGCCCTCAAATTACACTGAAGACTAAACAGCCTAAGAGATCCTTCCTTGGCCATGTGTAACAATTATCATGCTTTTGGCTGTAGTTAACAGAAAACCTGGCTCAACGAGATTACACAATGAGGAAAATGTTTCAGCTCACAGAATTGTGTCCTATGTGCATCCTACACCAATCATGGTCAGGGAGAATGAAGTTATCATGATTAGCTTAGACCAGTGGTTCTCAAACTTCAACTTGCATGACAGTAGCCTAGAGTCTTAGGACAACCAAATGGACTTCATGCCTTGAGTTGCTCAGTAAGTCTGAGATGAAGCTCAAAAATTGCTGTCGTGAAATACTGATGTCGCTGGCCTTGGGAGCTACAGTTTGAGAATCACTATGTAAGCCTACTGACCAACCTCCTGGAGCTGGGGAGGTATCCTGCCTTCCTCAATATATATGGTGACCTGAGACTTGAACAAAACTGAGCTTCTTTTAGAAAGGAAGGAGAGAGAGAGTGGCTGTTTGACATTTCTCCTGCATTAAAGTATGAGAAATAGGTGAATGATGCCAGGAGATAGTGATTAAAAGACAACTCTAGGGTTTCTGGGAAATGTATTGGGGCTATGTGTGATCTTTTTCTACCTCTGGTGCTATTCTCAGGCTTGAGGGTAATAATTTTACTAATCTCTGATCCAATCCTGGGGGCCAGTGAAAATTCTATGAAACTATTTTAGACCACCATACCTAAAACACACTGAATACAGTTCTATTTCATTCTGGGAGCCTGTTGGTCTCCTGATCCCCATCCAAAAATGTTACAAAGATCCTTTCTGCCTTCAGGTCCTCAAACCTATCGTGGTGTGATAGTTAATTTTATGTGTCAAGTTGACTTGGCTAAAGGATGCCCAGATTGCTGGTAAAACATTATTTGTGGGCATTTCTGTGAGGTTTCCAGAGAAGATGAGCATTTGAGTCACTGGACTGAGGAAGGAAGATCTGTCCTGCCCAGTGTGAGTAGGCATCACCTACTCACACTCAAACTCAGGGCCCAAATAGGCAGAAGAGAGGCAATTTCACTCTCTCTCTTCTTGAGGTGGGGTATCCGTCTTCGCCTGGGACACCAGAACTCCTGGTTCTTGAGCCTTCGGACTTGGACTGAATTATACCACTGGCATAACTCAGCCTCTATAGTCATGTGAACCAATTCCCATAATAAATCTACTCTTTTATCTATCTATCTATCTATCTATCTATCTATCTATCTATCTATCATCTATCTATCTTTCTATCTATCTATCTATCTATCTATCTATCTATCTATCTATCTATCTATCCATCCATCCATCCATCCACCCATCCATCCTATTGGTTCTGTTTCTCTGGAGGATCCTAACTAAAACATGTGGAATTCTAGTATTTACTCCTTTGCCCATCAAAGGACTTGGCTGGACTTAGCTGAACAGAGAGGTGTCAGCACAAGAGCCCATATCAAAAGCTGGCCATCTATCTCAGTACTGTTCACCCTGGATAGTCTCCCCTTCTTCCCTACCTGGGAACACTTTCACTTCTGAAAGAAGAAAAATGACTCTTCCAATTCCAATCCACTTTGTGGCCAGATTTCCATTTTGAAATTTGAAACACAATAATTTCAATTTTTTATTCTCCAGTATTCTGTGTAGGAAACATTTCTATAGGCAATAGTATTCAGAAGAAAAAAAGAAGAAACATATATTGATTCATTAAAACAAAAGAAAAGATGCCACAATAATAAAATTGAAAATCATAGCCTGTCTCCTGTTCCCACTCAACTATTGTTTCAATATGCTGCAATTTGTCTTTTAGATATAGGAAAGTATGGAGCAAAGAATTGTGTGTTCATCAGTGGAAAAATAACAGGAAGGAAAAACTTGACCTAGTCAAGGTCTTTATAAAATCATCACTGTTTTCTACCATAACAATGCTTTTTTACAACGTATTCTAATCCTTCAGCTTTTAGAAAGATTCCTAGAGCCCAAAGATAGAGAACTTTTTCTCCTTGACTGGAAGGCGGTTCACGATGAAGGGGATGATTTTGATAGCTCTCAGAAGGAGTCGTATTCTAGGTTCTGATAGAGGACACTAGCCATGGATGGGATTTTAGAAGTAATTTTGATGAATTTTAATGACACGAAGCCAGGGACTTGGGTAGCAGCCTAGCATATGTTTAAGTTTTAGATGGCCCTTTACTTCGGTTAATTATGATAATGATCTAAATACCAGGAGCATACACACTTGTCATTCACAGTATGCTATAAACGTTTTTCTAGTTCTAAGTAATAATGTCAGTAATTGATTAAAATATTCTGACAGTGAGCCAATTGGGATGGTTAGATAGCTACTTGAGATATATTAAAATACACTGCGAATATTTAAATATAAACTATTAACAAAATTATAGCCCATGGAATCTGTTCTCTTCTCCAATTAAGAGCAGGAATTGAGACATTCTGGTTCAAATGAAAATTCAGGTTAGTGATAAAAGTGGCCAACAGACACATGAAAATATGGCAACATCACTAATTATCAGGGATGCAAATCAAAACCACAGTGAGATATCACCTCATACCAGTCAGCATGGTTGGTATCAAACCAGGAAATACTAAGTGTTGAGGAGGATGCAGAGAAAAGGGAACCTTCATGCACTGTTGGTGGGAATACAAACTGGTACAGCCACCATGGTAAATAGTATGGAGTTTCCTCAAAAAATTAGAAAATGGAACTACCATATGACCCAGCAATTCAACTTTTGGGTATTTATCCAAAGAAAATAAAAACACTAATTCAGAAAGATGTATGCACCCCTGTGTTTATTGCAGAATTATTTACTATAGCCAAGATAGAGAAGCAGCCCAAGTATCCATTCATAGACGAATGGATAAAAATGTACACACACACACACACACACACTCACGAGTGTTACTCAGCCATAAAATATAATGAAATCTTGTCATTTGCAACAATGTGGATGAACCAAGAGGAATTTGTGCTAATTGAAATAAGTCAAAGAAGGACAAAGGACAAATGCCATATATTTTCACCTATATGTGGAATCTAAAAAATAAAACAAATGAACAAGGAAAGCAGAAATAGATTTGTAAATACAGAGAGCAAACTGGTGATTCCTGGAGAGGAGAGGGTAGAGATGTAGGTGAAATAGGTGAAGAGGATTAAAAGGTTAAAAACTTTTAGTTATAAAATAAGTCACAGGGATGAAAAGTACAGCATAAGATATATCGTCAATAACACTGTAGTAACGTGGTGTGGTGACAGATGGTAACTACATTTCATGTAGTGAGTATTGCATCATATAGAGAACTGTCAAACCACTACATTGTACACCTGAAACTAATATAACATTGTATGACAACTCACTTGATTTAAAAGGAAAATTTAGGTAAGTGACATTGCCTCAAACTGTTCTGGATTACCTTTGTTTAAATAATTAGTGTACTAGAAAATATACAACTTTAAAGCTGTACTTATTTATTATTGAAAGAGTGTGTGTGTGTGCAAGCAAGGGGAGAGCTGGAGGGAGAGGCAGAGGGAAAGAATCTTATGCAGACTCCCCACAGGCCACAGAGCCAGACAAGGTGCTGAATCTCAAAACCCCCAGATCATGACCTGTGCTGCTTAACTGACTGAGCCACCCAGGTGCCCCTGAGATAGACAACTTTCAAACTATTATTTATTTTTTTAAGTTTTTTTTTATTATTATTATTTGCCCCAGGGGTACAGGTCTGTGAATCATCAGGCTTACACCTTTCACAGCACTCACCATAGCACAAACCCTCCCCAATGTCCATAACCCATCCACCCTATCCCTACCCTCCCACCCCCCAATAACCCTCAGTTTGTTTTGTGAGATTAAGAGTCTCTTATGGTTTGTCTCCTTCCCCATCCCATCTTGTTTCATTATTTTTCCCTCCCTACCCCCCACAACCCCCCACCCTGCCCCTCAAGTTCCTCATATCAGAGAGATCATATGATAATTGTCTTTCTCTGATTGACTTATTTCGCTCAGCATAATACCCTCCAGTTCCATCCATGTCGTTGCGAATGGCAAGATTTCGTTTCTTTTGATAGCTGCATAATATTCCATTGTATATATATACCACATCTTCTTTATCCATTCATCTGTTGATGGACATCTAGGTTCTTTCCATAGTTTGGCTATTGTGGACATTGCTGCTATAAACATTCGGGTGCACGTGCCCCTGAGGAACACTACCTTTGTGTCTTTAGGATAAATACCCAGTAGTGCGATTGCTGGGTCGTAGGGTAGCTCCATTTTCAACTTTTTGAGGAATCTCCATACTGTTTTCCAGAGTGGCTGCACCAGTTTGCATTCCCACCAACAGTGTAGGAGGGTTCCCCTTTCTCCGCAACCTCGCCAACATCTGTCATTTCCTGACTTGTTGATTTTAGCCATTCTGACTGGTGTAAGGTGGTATCTCGCTGTGGTTTTGATTTGTATTTCTCTGATGCCGAGTGATGTTGAGCACTTTCTCATGTGTCTGTTGGCCATTTGGATGTCTTCTTTGGAGAAATGTCTGTTCATGTCTTCTGCCCATTTCTTGACTGGGTTATTTGTTTTATGGGTGTTGAGTTTGAGAAGCTCTTTATAGATTTTGGATACTAGCCCTTTATCTGATATGTCATTTGCAAATATCTTCTCCCATTCTGTCAGTTGGTCTTTTGGTTTGTTGACTGTTTTCTTTGCTGTTCAAAAGCTTTTAATCTTGATGAAGTCCGAATAGTTCATTTTTGCCCTTGCTTCCCTTGCCTTTGGTGAGGTTCCTAGGAAGAAGTTGCTGCGGTTGAGGTCGAAGAGGTTGCTGCCTGTGTTCTCCTCGAGGATTTTGATGGATTCCTTTCTCACATTGAGGTCTTTTATCCATTTTGAGTCTATTTTTGTGTGTGGTGTCAGGAAATGATCCAGTTTCATTGTTCTGCATGTGGCTGACCAGTTTTCCCAACACCATTTGTTGAAGAGACTGTCTTTTTCCCACTGGACATTCTTTCCTGCTTTGTCGAAGATTAGTTGACCATAGAGTTGAGGGTCCATTTTTGGGTTCTCTATTCTGTTCCACTGGTCTATGTGTCTGTTTTTGTGCCAGTACCATACTGTCTTGATGATGACGGCTTTGTAATAGAGCTTGAAATCTGGAATTGTGATGCCGCCAACTTTGCTTTTTTTTTTCAACATTCCTTTGGCTATTCGGGGTCTTTTCTGGTTCCATATAAATTTTAGGATTATTTGTTCCATTTCTTTGAAATAAATTGCTGGTATTTTGATGGGGATTGCATTAAATGTGTAGATTGCTCTAGGTAGCATAGACATTTTCACAATATTTATTCTACCCATCCATGAGCATGGAATGTTTTTCCACTTCTTTGTGTCTTCCTCAATTTCTTTCATGAGTACTTTATAGTTTTCTGAATACAGATTCTTTGCCTCTTTGGTTAGGTTTATTCCTAGGTATCTTATGGTTTTGGGTGCAATTGTAAATGGGATTGACTCTTTAATTTCTCTTTCTTCTGTTTTGTTGTTGGTATATAGAAATGCAACTGATTTCTGTGCATTGATTTTATATCCTGACACTTGACTGAATTCCTGTATGAGTTCTAGCAGTTTTGGAGTGGAGTCCTTTGGGTTTTCCACATAAAGTATCATATCATCTGCAAAGAGTGAGAGTTTGACCTCTTCCTTGCCAATTTGGATGCCTTTTATTTCTTTTTGTTGTCTGATTGCTGAGGCTAGGACTTCTAGTACTATGTTGAATAGCAGTGGTGATAGTGGACAGCCTTGCCGTGTTCCTGACTTTAGGGGAAAAGCTCTGAGTTTTTCTCCATTGAGAATGATATTCGCTGTGGGTTTTTCGTAGATGGCTTTGATGATATTGAGGTATGTACCCTCTATGCCTACACTATGAAGAGTTTTGATTAAGAAAGGGTGCTGTACTTTGTCAAATGCTTTTTCAGGATCTATTGAGGGGTTCTTGTTCTTTCTTTTATTAATGTCCTGTATCACATTGATTGATTTGCGAATGTTAAACCAACCTTACAGCCCAGGAATAAATCCCACTTGGTTGTGGTGAATAATCCTGTTAATGTGCTATTGGATCCTATTGGCTAGTATTTTGTTGAGGATTTTTGCATCCATGTTCATCAAAGATATTGGTCTGTAATTCTCCTTCTTGATGGGGTCTTTGCCTGCTTTTGGGATCAAGGTAATGCTGGCCTCATAAAATGAGTTTGGAAGTTTTCCTTCCAATTCTATTTTTTGGAACAGTTTGAGGAGAATAGGTATTAATTCTTCTTTAAATGTTTGGTAGAATTCCCCTGGGAAGCCGTCTGGCCCTGGGCTCTTGTTTGTTGGGAGATTTTTGATGACCGCTTCAATCTCCTTACTGGTGATGGGTCTATTCAGGTCTTCAATTTCTTCCTGGTTCAGTTTTGATAGTTTATATTTCTCTAAGAATGCATCCATTTCTTCCAGATTGTCACATTTGCTGGTAATATATTCTTATAATTGTTTGTATTTCTTTGGTGTTGGTTGTGATCGCTCCTCTTTCATTCACGATTTTATTAATTTGAGTCCTTTCTCTTTTCTTTTGGATAAGTCTGGCCAGGGGTTTATCAATCTTATTAATTCTTTCAAAGACCCAGCTCCTAGTTTCATTGATTTGTTCCACTGTTCTTTTGGTTTCTATTTCATTGATTTCTGCTCTGATCTTTATGATTTCTCTTCTCCTGTTGGGTGTAGGCTTTCTTTGCTGTTCCTTCTCTAGCTTTTGTAGGTGTAGAGTTAGGTTGTGTACTTGAGACCTTTCTTGTTTCTTGAGAAAGCCTTGTATTGCTATATACTTTCCTCTCAGGACTGCTTTTGCTGTGTCCCAAAGATTTTGAATAGGACAACTTTCAAACTATTATATACGTTGGTTGTAAAGATATTTTCTGTATACCATTTCTTAAGGCAGATCACTTTATAAGATGCACATACTCATGGACTACTGTGCAATACTTCATTTCACTTTGCTGTTAAACTTCATTTTCAAATATATTCTTTAGAATTGCCATAAATAAATATTCTTTTATATATAAATGCTACTACTGCTTCCTAACCAAATAAAAATATAGGAAATTATGTAGGTTGTTTTTTAAAGTCACATAAACTAAGACTTTAATAATTACTGTAATCCATATGTCTTTAGAAGAATTTTTCTTCTCAGACCATTTAGAAAACAGCCACATCAAGAACTGAGCAGAACATCACAGGTCCAAAGGTTTGCCCGTCTCTTTCAACGTCCACCCTTTATGAGGAGCTCTCTACTTTCGCTGCAACTTGAGGTGGAGGGCAGCTAACTGGAGACCCAATTAATGAACCATTCTCATTGTCACACAAACCATTCTCCGTCAACTGCTTTTTCAAAAGCCAAAGAAATCCCTGACTCGACTATATGGACAATTGTAATGATTCTTAATCCTATGTTTAATATAAAAGATGCAAGATGATACTAAATAACTTGGGAGTTATTGAATGACAAGTATCTTTGAAAACAGAAGACCCCAACTACCTTCATGAAATGTCCAGCTTTTCCATTAACCAAAGACACATGGGAAAGGCTTTCAGAAGAAGAAGGAGAAGGAGGAGAAGGGGAAGGAGAAAGGGGGTAGAGGATGGGGAGAGGGAGAGGGAGGACCAAAGGGGGAAGGAGAGGGAAGAGGAGTGGAAGGAGGAGAAAGAAGAAGGCGAGTATATATATATATGTTTATATATATATATATCTATGTGTGTGTGTGTATATATTTTTTTTTACTCTCCTCTGTCCAGTACTAATTTAAAAACACCTTTCCCCACCCCTATGAATTTACTACAGAAAGGCTGAGTGATTATTTTTTTCTAGATCTAAAAAATATAATTTCAAACAACAGATTCATTAAAAAAAAAACTACAGTATGACAAATGTTTAATCATGCTCTTCTGTATCAGTTACCAAAACTGATCACTCCTGTTATGTGGGGGCACTCTCTCATAATTATTTATTTTTGTTCTAGGGGTTTAGTATTTAGAATTATTGTAACATTTTTTAAAATAATATAGAGGCCAAAGATAAGGAATATTTAACCATAAAGGCAAAAATCACTTAGAAATATTAAAAAAAATAAATGCTAAGGTAATTTTTTTTTGTTTTTTTTGTTTTATGCCAGAAGCTTTCTTTTAATGTTTTATGCTTGAGATAAGCTTTGCAGTTTTTCTTAGACACCTAAATATTGGAAAATCCTATCAACATACTGTCCCCACATTTATATAAAATAATTAACTGACACAATGTCTTCTAAAAGCAAATATTTCCTGTAACAGCTAGTAAAACAAAAAAAAAAGAAAGAAACATAAAAATTTGATAAAGTATTTTTTTGTGACTTCAAGACACTCCATTACAATAAAATAGTTTCCAAAACAAGTTTTATCTCCAACAAGTCTTTTTCTAAATGTAAATTTCTGTTTCAACTCTACAGCAGCTTTAACATTCCCATGTATTCTTCTTCTTAAACATCTGTCCTTTATTCTAACTATACAGTCATCGTTGAATTTAAATATCCTACCACCACCCTCCATACATGCTCGCCTTTGGGTCATCTAGAAATACAGAAATCTGATGCAGGCCACAGAGATAATTTCAAATTTCTAGTAGCCACTTAGAACACAGCTCAATTTGGAAGCTGAATTTTCACTGGAAACCTGTGATCTGGGTTCACATGTCATGAAATTTACAGTTCCAACAGTTGAATCTTCCAGGTTATTCCACACATACTTTAAAAAGTCCCAAAACTAAAATTCAGCAAGTAAATTTATGTATTTGTTTGTTTGTTTGTTTTTAAGATTTTTTTTATTTATTCATTTGAGAGAAAGAGAGAGAGTGTATGAGAGCATGAGCAGGGGTGGAGGGCAGTAGAGGGAGAGGGAGAAGCAGGCTCCCTGCTGAGCAGAGAGCCTGATGTGGGGCTTGATCCCAGGACCCTGAGACCATGGCCTGATCTGAAGGCAGAGGCTTTAACCCACTGAGCCACCCAGGCGCCCCTTGAATGTAAATTTAAATTTATACAAATTAAATAAAATTTAAAAATTCTATTTCTCCCACTAGCCACATGTGGGGAGTGTTATCCAAGACCACAACATACAAATTACTCACATTTTACCATGCATTATGTGTGGAGGTGTGGGGGTAATAGACACATGTGCTATTAAACTAGAGCATAGACACACACATATATACACATGTGGCATGTATGTCTAACGAATAGTGACAACAATTGTCTGTGCTCAGGTTTAACTTTAGGGGCTACATGGGCAGATTGCCCCTGTAAGCGACCAACATCTCCTGACTCTACTGCCTGTATGCCTCTTCTTCCCACCAAGAACCTAGACTGTGTCCCTTCTTTTGAATCTGGGCCAACCCTGTGCTTGCTCCCATCATCAGAATACAGAAGAAAGGATTCTGTATGACTTTTTTAGCCTCCTCTTTATGAGCAGCTTTCATTTTTGTTTTCTTGGAAACCAATCACCAGGTAAAGAATCTCACATTCGACTACTCAGTAATGAAAGATCACAGAGGAAAGAAGTCACATGAAGAGCCAAGACCAACCAACCAACAGACAGCACCCTATGCATAAGGCTCTTCCGGGTGACAAAGGGAAGAAAGAGAGCTAACCATCTCAGCCAGACTGCAGATGACCTAGTCATCCTAACTGATGCCTCAAGCACTATGGGACAGTCAGGCCATCCAGGTGGGGCCTTTACAAAATCATGAGCAAATTAAATAGTACTATCATTTTAAGCCAGTGGTTCTGCAATGTTTGTATACAACAAGAAACAACTGATGCAGAAATGGATACATACAGGCAACATGCTCCTGTAACAAAACCCAAAACGGGTGTACTTGTCGTTAGGAGTGGGGAGAAGAAACAGCCTGGAAAAACAGCAATGAGACTGTTCAGTGGAGCCTGGAAAGGTAGTAAGGAAACCGCTTTGGAGGCAGGAAAAAAAAAAAAACAAAAACAGAAGCCAGTTAAATAGCTGCAGAAAAATTTGTGAAAGTGCCACTCATAGTAACTCATAAGAAGGAACAAGCACCCCAAAACATGTAGACTTAGCTAAGGAGAGTCCAGGAAGAAATGTTGATGGTGCCAGTTGTCTTCTTTTAACTCGGTATACAGTATCACAAGAGACATAAAAAAAGAAACCGTTTAGTATTTAATCAAAATTTGATGGAAATATGGAGTGCCCCAGGGAGGTCTCTCCAATTAACAAAAACCCTCAAAGTAAAAAGTGGCTTTAAGGAAACAAAAAAATACAAGGCTGCCAGTAGAACTTGTTCAAGACACATTCAAGGATGCAGCTGGAAGTTCTTTGATGAAGACCTCAGAGTGACAGAAGTCAGCCCCTCAAAGATTCCCTCATCTGGACAAAAGGGCATCTAAGAATGTTAAGAGTCTTCTCTTATACCCTCCCACTCACAAGCCAAAGTAGAGAAGGGCTGTCTTGAAGAGGTTTGTGACTATGGCTTTCCTCTAATGTATTGGACTGTAATCCGATACATAGGAAACCCACAATACTTTAGAGGAGATGTTAGGTGATTAACTGGGTAATTCCAAGGTTCAATACAAGAAGAATAGCAAATAATTAAAATTTGTTGTGTGAAAATTTTAAAGTACCAAGTCACCATAGGAGAGAAAATCATATGGTCAATTATGGAAGCATAGTACAAGTATGTTTTTCACCATGCTTAAGTTGTAAAGAGCCTCTGACTCTTATAATTAAATTCAATAGGAACAATTGATGCATGTTTAACAGTGCTGTGCACATGTCTAGATGCATGTATATTCATACCCATATCTGTATCTAAATCTATGCTTATATCTATCTGACTTGGTCTGGTTTTTTTTATCATTCAATAGCACTTTGATGGTAAAGTTAAAATGACTTAATTTACCCAAAGCAACTGTTTTAGTAACCCCATACTAATGAGTTAATATCATTGTCCTGTTTTTCCCCTCTGACTGCCAAAACTTCCTCTGTAAGAGAGAAACAGTCATTGAGAAAAGTATATATTTATACCAAGTAAACAGAAAGGAAAAGTTGATATGAAGGTCAGCCATTCTGAGCATTACCTGTGGAGCCATTTGTGGTTTATACTCCACAGTGTCAAACAGAGCAGAATATTAGCGCCTATATTATGATCCCTTACCTGTCATCCATTTGATGGAGGCGTACTGATTTTAAATTCTATCTTTGGCTTTTCTAAAAAATAAATAAGCAAAAAATGCCAAGGACTCTGTCTATTACAGAATGGCATTTTTATTCACTGGACAGTTTCCTTCACATAATCTATCACTCCCACTTCAAAACAACATTTTAAATTTCCGAGGCACACACATGCCTTCTTCACTTTCACTTGCTGATGTACTCGCACCCGTTTTCAATGGAATGATAACGTGGTTCCTTTCGATTCTTGGTATCCATAAATAAACATATTATCCTTTTTTGGATTCAGTACCTGGAGGTCCAATTTCTCGCCCCATCTTTAGGCATCCTGCCCAAACTATCAGTTCTGTGCAGCCTCCATAAATGTACGGAAGTTCGTGTATCAGAGAGGGGGTAGTGTTCGTACACACATGCATGTAGAAGGAAAAAGGGGCTGGGGAAATGAAGAAGAAATATTTTCTATTTTGATGGCTATTATGCTTTACTCGTTATTTGTAAGCTCTTCCACATCATATCAGAGCCAAATCAGCCCCGATTTTAGAAGTTCTTCTTCACTGCTCACCTCCTTAGGGCACGTTAAAGTGCCAAGATTGGTTAAATTCCTTTCTGTGCGAGGCCACTCTTGTTCCCTTATTAGAATCTGTTGCTTGTCAGAAGCGTTTAGTAACCTAATTGGAACACCCTCCTATTCTAAATCAACTAAAAATTCTCAGCTTATATTTCAATCCCTTTTCCAGGCAAGCCTCCACTAGCCCCGGTTTCCTCCTCCTCTAGGAATACATGATTGTTTTCTTTCTGAAGCATGTGGCTGACACTATAGCCCCTCGGGGGTGGATAATTTGCTCATTGTGGATTAGTTGCCTTCAGCAGGTAAGTCTCACCTGGGTCACATCCTTGAAGGGTACATCTGTGGACAGAACTGCCTGAAAACTTTTACTGGAATGTACAAAACTCTGCCCCGGCTTGTCTTGCTTGATGACACACTTTCTTTCCTGGGCAAATTTTCTCTCAAAACTTTAATGCCATCATAACTGGATCCTAACCTTTCTTCATTTTTTCCACGTTTTTTTCTGGTTTTCTGTGCTGCCCATCAGACAAGCTATACCTAGAGGAATATGAACTGACATTCTGGAAATTTCTGACTCCACGATTACATAAAAACCCTAAAAGAAGGTTAGCTTAATCTGCCCAGTGTCATTACTACATGAGTAGAATAAACTGGATAATTAGTAAATGTATGTGTATGTTGGTTTAGGATGACTGTTCTCAATGCCACATAGAGGGTGTGCCCCTAAAATAAGAAATCTGGGCTGGGTGGCCAACAAATCATAAAATATTTGGTATCCCATAATCTGCTCAGTTTAATATTCGTGCAAGGGCTAATTTATATTGTAAAGGATCATGTTGTGTTCTAACACATTTCGGCCTTGAAAACTAATCTCTCTCAGGGTTCCTGGGTGGCTCAGTTGGTTACGTATCTGACTCTTGATCTTAGCTGCGGTCTTGCTCTCAGGGTCATGGGTTGGAGACCTGTGTTGGGCTCCATGCTGGGCATGGACACTTCTTAAAAAGAAAAGGAGGAGAGAGGAGGGGAGGGGAAGAGAGAGGAAAGGAAAGGAGGGAGAGAGAGAAAAGAGAAGAGAAGAGAAGAGAGGAGAGGAGAGGAGAGAAAGGAAGGGAAGGGAAGGGAAAGAAAGAAAAAGAAGTTCTCTCAACCATAATATCATCAGGAAATAAGTGTTACCTTAAGTGACCCTCCTCACACTCAATTTATAATTTTAAACCTGAAGTCCATGACATATGGAAGTACAATATATTCTACTTATGGCTCCAGGAGATTCACAGATGTAGAAATTACATATTTGTGCATTTTGCGAGGAAAAGTAGTCATAGCTTTTATGACATTCTCGAAGGAGACTGACTCTTGAAAAATAAAATAGTAATAACTGGTGCTCTAGGTTAACTGATATTTTGGAAGATATTGAAAATATAGTTGCAACATGGTAGTTTCAATAATTAATAATGATACCAGTATTTCTTTCTCTTTATTATCTCTCCATGATTGTCTTTGGCTTTTCCTTTATATATGCATCCATCATTCCATTATTCATGATCATACAGAATCCATTATTCAAATGAACCTGATGTGCTGTGCTTTTTAAAGCTCACTAAATGTGATGGTCACTATCTGCTGGATGGAATCATATGAAAAGGAAAGTGGAAGTGAAAAATAGTCTACAACTACAGACTTTTTGCTGCTTCAATTGGGAGTAATTTGTGAATGATAAGGGAATACAAATAAAGTAGTTGCTGGCAGGAAAGTGTTTTTGCAATAAATTAAAACTAAGAAGTATGTGAAGAAGCAAACCTTTAAAACTCACAGGCCAATAAATTAGAAGTTATTCAGTATGTTTGCCTAAATTAGTTAGATTAACGAAACTAATTTCTAAAATTCATTAATACCTTTCATACAAGTTTTATTTCATAATGTGCTTATAAATCCTAACATCAAAATATGTCTTTCCCATGCTAGGTGTATCATTACGTTTATTGGGTAGTTATGAAAAATCCCATTATAAATCATGCAACCAAGCTATTTATTTTTCAAACTAGGAGGCAAACTCATTTCAACTGTAATTTTGTGATTGCTGCTTCCTTAGAGGAACATTCACAGTTCCTTAAAGAACAATAACCAGAAAAATATTTTTTCCAAGACTTAGCATCCAAGATGTCCTCCAGTGATCTCTGTCTTCTTGAATATAACAGTCACAGAAGGAAATCAAAGTGTGGGAGGAATTGAATGGGCTGTTGCTGACTTTGAAGACAGAAGAAGAGGAACATGAGCCAAAGAATTCGAGCAGCCATAGAATCTGGGGATGGGTTACCTGACAGTAAACAAGGAATAGGGAACAGACCTGTAAGTTCAAGAAACTGAATTTTCCAACAACTTGAATAAAAAAGGAAAAGGTTTCTCCCCTACACGCTTCAAAAAGAGACACATTTATCCTGCTGACACCTTGATCTTAGGCTTCTGACCTAGAGAACTATAAGATAAATTTGTGTTGTCTTAGACCACTGAGTCCGTGGTAACTTACTATAGCAGTGATAAACTAATACACATGTATTTTGCATGTGAGAAGGATGGGAATTATTGAATACTGGAGGGTAGATTGTGGCAACTTATGGTCTGCAGTGATCGCTGCCTCCTGGTATTCACACCCGGTAAAAGCCCCTTTCAGAGTACACCAG
The DNA here is from genome assembly GCA_002007465.1 of Ailurus styani. Lineage (NCBI taxonomy): Eukaryota > Metazoa > Chordata > Mammalia > Carnivora > Ailuridae > Ailurus > Ailurus styani. The sequence continues at coordinate 1,697,786 of LNAC01000414.1, read as the reverse complement.
AAATAATCCATGTGGCCAAAGAATTATGGCAGCAGGGATGGTATATTACTGTGCTGTTGATTTATTGCTTCTCATCTCCAAAGTTATCTGTTTTGCCTATTTGGTGAAAACATATTTTGGTCTTTAAATATTCTTCCTTTGCCACCTGGCACTATGTTAAGCTTTGTCAATAGAGGGCACTGTAGAGACTTTGCAGGAGGGAAAGGTTTTCTCTCTGGATCCGCTGGGCTCACCTTCAGCTTCTGAAGCTGTGGTTCTCTAGCTCCCGTCTTCTACAAGACCAGCTTCTCTAGCATCAAGCTCCTCGAGAGCAGGTGACTTCTAAGCGTCTCTAGTGAGACATATCCAGAAAGAGCTTTACCTAGAAACACTGGGGGTAGATTTCCACCATGTTCCAGAAAGCAGATTTCTAGCAAGTTCCACAAGAGCAAAACCATGCAGACTTCTCTGACATTCAGTGAGTGGTGGTCACACCTTCTGCAGCAAGGAGGGTATCTTAGTCCTGAGGAAGGGTCTCTTCCTTGAGTGTTTTCTTGGTCTTGGAGGTAATGGTTGTTTCTTATTTTGTCTATTCCTATGTTCTTTAGAGTTTTTTTTTTTTCTTAGCTAATCCCTCATTATCCTAGTCTGTATTATGATTAATAGATTCTTTATATTAAACTTCCCCTATTCCAGTTACTGTGTATTTCCTCTTTCCTGGTTGGACCCTGACCCAATTGCTTCTGGATTTGATTATAGAAGTCACTGTAGCTTCTATCCTATCTTTACATTCTCTGATAGTATGATTTGGGAAAAGCTGACCGCCATGACCTGAGCAGCAACTGGAAGGGTCCATGTAATGAAGAGCTGAAGCCTCTGGTCAAAAACCGCATGAGGGAGCTTCGACACGGATGCTCCCGCCAAGCCTTCAGATGATACTTCAGCCCTGGCTGACCTCACAGCTGCAGCTGTGATGGAGAGCCACCCAGCTAAGCTGCTTGCAGATTCCTGGCTTCAGAGACTACATAAGATCATAAAAGTGTGGTCTTAAGCCACTAAGTTTGGGGCAATATGTTATATAGCAATAGATACCTAAAACTCTTGTCTTAAAGTTTAGTTTAAAAATAAAACAAATTATTTTTATACAAAGTCTTTACAATGAAACATCTTGGTAATTAAGAATTTTGATTAGTCAACAAACAGTACTTACTCCACCACATGCTAGGACTGACTCAGAACTTATATAACGTAGGGTGAAGATCACCAATTCTGTCAGCTTGCTGCTGAAATGTGACCAGGGGAAGCTGTTTTACCCCACTCAGCTTCAGTCTCCCAAAATGTGACTAATACCATCAACTTCTTCAAACAACCATTGGTGTGAGTTAAATGGGTGAATCAATGCAAAGGACTTAATAAGGTGCTTGGCAAAACATAGGCACTATTAGAATTAATAAAACTTGAATCCATATGGAGAATTAGATAAAACAATTCATAGTAGTTTGTTTAAAAATAACTTAATTGGAAGTGCATAGTTTGTGGACTCCTCTTCCAAGCATGCTATGCCAGAACCTCATTTCTTTATCATTCTCACTAGACTATAAGTTTCAGGAAGGCAGATATTATGTTCCTCTTATTCATAATTGTAGCCTAACAGCTAGAATAATATCTTATATATAATAGTCAAATAATAATATATGTTAAATAAATGAAGACTCTATGTCATACAGTAATATTCCTGCAGAAATTTTAGTTACAACTGTCTTTGGCAATGTTGAACAGCATTTAAAATACCCTAACTTTTTAAATAGTATTAATATTAAATATTTGTTGTACCATCAGATTATTTGATTAATAGCAAATACTGCTCCAAATAAACTTATGATCTTTATGGAGATAAAATGCATGCTACAGGCCTTCCCAAAATTTCAGATCTCTTCCCACACTAATCCATAGTTTAAGAGACTTCCTTGGTATACTGCTTATATTTTATAATTTTTCAGCCCATAATAACAAGACTGTGCCTTTTTTTTTAACCAGTAATTTTCATTGTAACAATTACCAACATTCTAAGGCAATACTCTTTTTTGGTTGACAGTTTCTCTCCTCATGGCTGGTTGTACAACATGGTGCTGATGATGTCACCTCTTTCAACTTAGGGAAGTTAGTACATTCAGAGTCAAGGACAACGTGTTCCATATTTACAATAAAATTATGGTTTCCTCATTAAAAGGCAAATCCTTCATTTCAAAAACTTGAATAATTATTAAACTAGAATGCCAGATGGCTAAATTTAGGTGCTAAAGAAAGTCTAATTCAGGAATATTTTCTGGCACCCATCCCGAAACATTTTCATTTGATTATGGATTGAACATATTTTTATTCATTTTAAACTCTTGCCTCTCTGTATGTTGTTTTGAGATAGGCAAACTCATGTTGGTAGACAAATTGACCTCAAAAAATAGGCCACTCTGTTTAAATGATCTATTTTGTTGACATATTGGAAAGATGGCCTTATGCTAGGTGATGCATCTTCAGGTAGCAAGGTCATATATATGGCCATGGTAAAATATATGGAGATTGTGCTTGGCTTCACAATGAACAGTGATCACTGAATCACAACAGGTGAGCTACAATCCACAGGGACTGTAAAGTCTACAAAACACAAATCACACAGAACTCAGTTGTGCCTTGATATATGTCCCTATTCTTTACTTTTTTGTTTTGTTTTTGCCATGTCCCCCTTCCTTCCCTCCCTCCCTTCCTTCCTTCCTTCCTTTCTCTTTCTTTTCCTTCCTTCCTTCCTTCCTTCCTTCCTTCCTTCCTTCCTTCCTTCCTTCCTTCCTTCCCTTCTTTTCTTCATTTCCTTTCCTTTCCTTTCCTTTCCTTTTTCCTTTCCTTTTCTTTCTTTCTTGTGCACTTTCTGCTAGCTTCAGGTTGAAAATAATTATTAAAATAAGTTTATCTTTTCACTAGTTGTTACCATAAATCCATGAGTTATTTCACATTGCTTCGGCTTTTCTGTTTTTTATTTTTTTTTTTTTAAGATTTTTATTTATTTGAGATAGAGAGTGATAGATAGAGCGCAGGTGAGGGGAAGAGGCACAGGGAGAAGGAGAAGCAGACTCCCTGCTGAGCAGGGAGCCTGACAGTGTGGGGCTCAACCCCAGAACCCCGGGATCATGACCTGAGCTGAAGTCAGACACTTAACCGGCTGAGACAACCAAGAGCCCCTAGGCTTTTAAAAAAAAATAACTCATTTCTTCCCATTTTTTGGTATGAATGTGAGCTTCTTCAGCCATTCTGCTGGCTGATGCTCTTTCCAAGAAAGTCCATCAACTCTGGGATTCCTCAGGCTACCCCTTAGCTATTGCAGTAAGCCAAAAGTGTCAATTATGTGTGTTTGCGATTCAGCTCCAGCTGAACTACAGTTTGCACATCAGTACAACTGTGTAATTCCAGCAACTGTCCCACCTTATTTCACCTTATTTCACAGGGTTGAGCTAAGAATTGTATGAGATCCCACACATGAAAAAGTTCCATAAGCAGCAATGTGTTCGAGAGCTGGGTGGTATAATTATGCTTGGCTAGTCTCATGTTTTCCTTCTTTCCTAGAATTGCATCTTTGCACACAAAAATCCTCTCCCCAGCCTTTTGTAATTGATTCCTCTTTAAAGACCCACTCAGAGGCGCCTGGGTGGCTCAGTGGGTTAAAGCCTCTGCCTTCCGCTCAGGTCATGATCTCAGGGTCCTGGGATCAAGTCCCACATCAGGCTCTCTGCTCAGCGGGGAGCCTGCTTCCTCCTCTCCTCTCTGCCTGCCTCTCTGCCTACTGTGATCTCCCTCTCTCTCTCTCTCTCTCTCTCTGTCAAATAAATAAATAAAATCTTAAAAAAAAAAAAAGACCCACTCAAACTCAACTTTCTCCCAGAAATCTCTGAAGACCCTCACTGGGCCTTCGAGCTTGGACTTTCTGACTGGAACTTCTGAAACTTATGAAAGTGTACTCATCTATTTCAAATTCACCATTAGGTCCCACATTGTACCATGACATTTACCCACTGGCATAAGCTGATCAGCCTACGTTTCCATCAACCATCTAGTAGATTTCAGATGCTTACTTCCATGCCCTCCTGATCATTGCACCTCTAATATAAACCTCATAGCTCTATTTTTAATTTTTTGAGGAATCTCCACACTCTTTTCCAAAGTGAAACAAACTGAGGGTTATGGAGGGGAGAGGGGAGGGGGGATGGGTGAGCCTGGTGGTGGGTGTTAAGGAGGGCACGTACTGCATGGAGCACTGGGGGTGTGGTGCATAAACAATGAATCTTGGATCACTGAAGAAATAAAAAACAAAGACAGAACCTCACACCTCTCTTGCACTCACCTGTGTGAGATGCAGAATATGCTCTATTTCATGTGGTCTCTCCCTTTCTATTGCTGCTGATAACCTCTTTCCCCTCTCCCTCGCCAGGCCTCTTGGCATGGCATGCTTCCTTGGGGTCCATGAAAATATTGGAAAATGACATCAGTAACTTAAATTTTTCAAATGTAAAGTTTATGTTAAAATATTTCTATTAATATATTCACTTGAGGGTTTTTAAGTTCAAATTTTAATGTTTATTTTTTGGACTTTTTCTGTACCTACTCACATTGAATACCTAACTCCCTCTAGCCTATGTGAACAAAAGAGAATGATATATGCCATACACCTGGTTAACTGAATTATCTCTCTAAAAACTAGGTCCTGGCAAAAGTTAAAGGACAAAACCCAGTTCAAACTTGGGTGCACATGTTGCTTAAAATAATGCTTGTCAATCCAAATGGCCAGTAGTCACATGAAAAAGTGGTCTACGTCACTCGGCATCAGGGAAATACAAATCAAAACCACAGTGAGATACCACCTCACACTAGTGAGAATGGCTAAAATCAACAAGTCAGGAAACAACAGATGTTGGCGAGGATGCAGAGAAAGGGAAACCTCCTACACTGTTGGTGGGAATGCAAGCTGGTGCAGCCACTCTGGAAAACAGTATGGAGTTTCCTCAAAAAGTTGAAAATAGAGCTCCCTATGACCCAGCAATCGCACTACTGGTTATTTACCCTAAAGACACAAAGGTAGTGATCCTCAGGGGCACATGCACCCGAATGTTTATAGCAGCAATGTCCACAATAGCCAAACTATGGAAAGAACCTAGATGTCCATCAACAGATGAATGGATAAAGAAGATGTGGTATATATATACAATGGAATACTATGCAGCTATCAAAAGAAACGAAATCTTGCCATTTGCAACGACATGGATGGAACTGGAGGGTATTATGCTAAGCGAAATAAGTCAATCAGAGAAAGACAATTATCATATGATCTCTCTGATATGAGGAATTTGAGAAGCAAGACAGAGGATCATAGGGGAAGGGAGGGAAAAATGAAATAAGACGCAACCAGAGAGACAAACCATAAGAGACTCTTAATCTCAGGAAACAAACTGAGGGTTGCTGGAGGGGAAAGGGGTGGGGGGAATGGCGTTGCTGGGCGATGGACATTGGGGAGGGTATGTGCTATGGTGAGAAAAAAATAAATTAAAAAAATAATGCTTGTTAACTCATTTTTCTGCCGGGTACTTGGGAACATTTTTCAAGCCAAGTAATTTGAGCTCCGTTGAGAGGGAACCTGACACACTCTGCCGTGTCTTCCAGCCTCTCATCTAGAACCCCACTGAAGTAATGAGTAAAAAGACACAGGAGAGCAACAGTTTGCTGAAGTTTGAAATGCTTTCCTAGGACTCACGTGTGTCAACCAGCTTTTTAAAAAATCACCAGAGAATGTACCTAGGTGTAATAACATAAAAAAGTTAAGAATTCGCTGCTGCAATTGTCATTATCTTCCAACAATCTAAGGTGTAGCCAATGAAGAATAGGTTAGAATATTTTTTATTTCCTTAGTAAACATCTTATGAAAAAATATGTTGATTTTTGACATTCAAGCATTGACTAGGCCTCCTGTATCTCACCTTCTTGGAAATGATTATTTGCTAAGCAAGGGCGCCTGGGTGGCTCAGTGGATTAAAGCCTCTGCCTTCGGCTCAGGTCATGATCTCAGGGTCCTGGGATCGAGTCCTTCATTGGGCTCTCTGCTCAGCAGGGAGCCTTCTTCCTCCTCTCTCTCTCTGCCTGCCTCTCTGCCTACTTGTACTCTCTCTGTGTGTCAAATAAATAAGTAAATAAATCTTAAAAAAAAAAACATTTTTTGCTAAGCAAAATATTATATAGGGAATTGTGCATGTGTGTGATAATTCACCTCTCTGCTTCCCAAGTTATATGTTCTCAAGATACTTCCTGAAACATAAGTTTTAATAAAGTACCTTGTCTAAGTTTGCACAATCCAAGCAAACTTCATAAAACACTTTGCAAACTTTGTTTAATTAAGCACAATACCACACCTTCACTCTAAATGTAATGATCATAATTTCTTACAGAGTGTTTTTAATGAGTTTGCACTTTGCTATACCCTCATATATTTTCCTCTCCTTCCAGGCACAGGTGATGAAATTGTGATCAACATTATGAAATGGGATCACAATTATTTCTTTAATCAAAACAAACCAAGCCTTATGCCATAGGTGTGGAAATCCATATTGCTATGCTATCCAATTGCAGTCATATTTTGTAATCAACACTTTTGGCCAAACACATGGTATAAATAATATGGAAAAATGAGAAGGCATGTTCTGTCTCATGCTGTTGCCAGGTATGTTTCATATTTAGATATAAACAATGAGAGAAATTCCAATTTCACAACAGTTGAGTCATTTCTGCCTCTGTTAATGCTTGTAGTTTATTTGTAGTATCTCATGATTTTATTAACAGTAAAGCTGTTCTCTTGTTTAGGAGGTTTTTGTCCACTTAAATTATTGCACGTCTACCCTGTTACCCATGCTTTATTTCACTTGTTACTGAGCAGTAACTCAATACAGGTCTCTCTCAGAGAGAGACTCAAACCTCACATATTTATCAAATGCCTTCTATGCCAAAGGAGGAGTCTCTGGGCGAAAATATACTATAAGACATGATCACAAGGTTGCAAATACCTCATGCACTTGGCATCCAGAATCCAGGATGTGTGTGCGAATGCCCGTGAAGTATCAGAGTCTGATATCTTAAGAGGCCCCAACAGTAACATCATCCTAACAGTTTTGTTGCAGAGGTCACTATGGACAAATTTCAAATAAGCCAAACTGGTTCTGTTTCCTTTACGATCCCATGAAGGGCTGGAGGTCCTTACCATGACATGAGGATGCCATCTAGCTGAGTGGAAGGATTGCCAACAGCCCAGTAGGATTTTCTGACTCCTGCATTAAATACTAGAACACCCTGGAGAGAAATCTCCACTTCCATATGATGAAAACAATGTGGAGGGAATATGTTAAGAATATATTCACCTTCAGGGGAGATACCATGATCACGAAGGTGGTTTTCCCAGGGCGAGGCTTATCCATTGCACTCCGGATGTGCTGGCCCCTGCGATTTCCCCAAATGTGGGAAACTCGACTGCATAATTTGTGGTAGTGGGGGACTGCGTTCGCGCTTTCCCCTGGCAAAAAAAAAAAAAAAAAAAAAAGAATATATTCACCTTGGCCATGCCCATTTTTCTAGCCTTTGTTTCCTACACTGATTTATTGCTCTCTGAGTACTTGAGGAAGATGAATGAGATGATATTAAAAGAATAAATATCTAAAAAAATCATGATCAATATATTTATTCACTTCCAACTGAAGTATGTCTGTGAATAAATATTCCAAACACTGTGAAGAACACAGCCAATCCGTGGTGCTGATACAAAAGACTGATGTTTTTATGTGGATTTTCCTTCTGCCTTATTCTCGACCTCTTTTCTAGTCTGGAAAATATATCTATTAATGTACAATCTTTCAAATTACATTCTTATTTTAATAATCACAAATTAATGATGTGTGGTCACATGTCCATTTTCTTGGAGGAAAATCACCATATGCTTCAATAACTAAAACTTCTATTTCCACAAACTAATTAAAAGGCCTTGTGGTACAGTAATCGGAAAAACAGGTGTTTCATTTAGTTTCTCTCCCTTCAAGGTTGAATAGTTGCAATTCAAGCTTCCCTGCGATTCCTTTAAAGTAAAGGGAAGTCACATAGCCCGACGCCGCCTATCACACGACGCTATCCTTCTGTGCCACCGAGGACTGTGACAGAATATAAATCAAGAAAAGAAAGCAAACTGTTTTTATAGTGCAATATGTTAAATTAAGACTGGGATTTTTCACAACAGATTTGGGAGATTTTTAGCTCTGCGGAAGAAAAAAGGCTTGAATCCTGTTTACTTTTCTCTTTGATAGATGGAGTACATATATATATATTTTTAAACTTTGGAGAGATGTAGCCTGCAATAGGAGATATAGGAGATATATTCCATTCTTCTCTCCCCAAATGTAATCATCTTATCAAATCCACATCTCTAGGACATGTTCTTGTGAGTACAGGCCGCATTACACACGATTTTATAATACACACAGTAACTTTGGAAGGCTCCGGCCTTATTCCTGCTGTTAATTATTTAGACTCTGACATATTGCAATAAAACATTTCATCAAGCACTCCAGTCCAGGGAACGATAGGCATCAAAACTGTATTGGTAATGCAAAATAAATGGATCGGGGTTGAAAATAATGAGTTTGGTGGATTACATCTGTCACTGTGAATTATTATTGTTGAACATAATAGGGCAAAGCACTACAAAAATAAAGCTTGTCTTCTCTAGTTAAAGGTGAGACAACTACCTCTAATGAGATACAGAAACTCAAGTGTGAATTATGCACACTTTATTAATTATTAATCATGCACACAAAAGGTTTATCTGCATGCCCAATCTTGCATTTCTGTATGTATATAACCATAGAACAAAAAAGTCCCCATTGCTAAAGATGATGGTAGTTCATAGTGACTCTTGCCAGAAACCAGAGGAGACATTCCTTTTGGCCACATCTGACTATTGTAGGAATAAACAAAAATTAAAAAACACAAACTTGATCACGTGACAAGGCACCAGGGGCAGCCCAGATTCTGGTCCTAATTCTTGCACTAATTTGCTCTGTGATACACGTGATTTACCTCTGAACTCAGATTCAGCCTCTGGAAAAGTAGGACCTTGAACTAAACTGTCTTTAAATTCAACTCTAGCTTCAAAACGTGCCTTGATTCTTTATAGAAAGATTTTTTTTTTTAACTGAGGGAACCTAGTAGGTTTTTCTTTCTATAGGCTGAAAGCTTGGTGGAGAACTTACTTCAGGAATAATCTAAGTTGCCTCTCTTAGGAAGGCAAATGTGAGGAAAGTGGGTGCTCATCATTCAGGAGAAAAGGTATACCAGAGTATTTTACTTCACTAGGCAGTGTTGACTGGTTAGAGCAAGGGGAGAGGACAGGTGGGGTTGGGTCAATTTGCACAAAGAAACTTTTAGAAAAGGAAGATAAATGACCCACTTGCTTCAACCCTACAGATTTTGAAATTAACAAGACCTGGTTGAGAAGGTTTTGAGGACACCTTCTCCTAAGTCCCCCTGGCAAAAAGGACACTAACATCCCTAGAAGGAGGGAGAATCTGGGCTGTTGATCAAGGGTCAACACAGGGTGTAAATCTATGGGGAGGCTAGTATCATCTACAATGTAATTGAAGATATGTACCTAATTGTATTTATGCTTCAAATTGTATTCTGAAGTGTAATCTTAAGTAGACATAATATTTACATTAACACTGCTTGTATTAAGTTATTTAAATGAAGTCATAGTTTATAAAGGGAAAGCCATGGTGTTAATTATTCCCCCAAATAGGCACATCTAACTGAGGTCTTGCTCCTGGGTCCAGGGCATCTTATCTTATGGATGTCCGTGGTATCGTGGAGATGCGTGTGGAAGAAATAATGCGTTGTCAAAAATAAAACAAACCACACTTAAATATTATTTAGCATTTTTTGTACAAAAGAAAATTTCCCATTATGATAGAAGAAATAGGAAAACGTTGGGTGTGCATATGAAGCCAATGCTGTAATGTAAGACTCCCCCAAAAACGGTCTCCCTGTGTCACTCGATAACATGGTCACAAGTCCTCTGTTCAGCACTGACTTCAACATGCATTATTCTTTTCTCTTGCCTGGATCACAGAGAAATTAAAGCTCTTCTAGACCGAAGGATGTCAAAGGATAAGACTCCTCTTGAAAAATCTCGAGGGCACTTGGTTTCAGGAAAAAAAATTAAACATTCTTCCTTCCCCCCAGCCAAAAAAAGATATCCTCAAAACTACATCAGGGCTATGAATTCATCCCACAAAAGCCAGATTAATACTCTCTGTCCACCCTATTTTTAAAAACCTTTTTTTCCCAATGTACCCATCTCCGCCTCCCCCCTTCTCCTACAGAAGCACACAGTCACAATCATTACATACCACAATCCCATGGGACTTTCACATCTTGCCTGGAAAGAAAAGGCAAATTGCCAAAAGTTGTGAAGGTCAGAGGTGGAGGAAGAAAGTGGGGAGAGGCTCAACTTCCTTACTGCCATCTTCAGTGCCTAAGAAAGAGGAAACAGCACTTACGGGTCCTGGAGGAAAGAGAGGGTGCGGGCAAGAGAGAGTATGGAGCCAAACTGCCTCTAAAATCTCATGAGAGAGGCACCTGGGTGGCTCAGTTGGTTAAACGTCTGACTTGATTTTTGGCTCAGGTCATATTCATGGGTTGTGGAATCCAACCCCACATCAGGCTCTAGGCTGGAACATGGAGTCTGCTTAAGGTTCTCTCCCTCTCCCTCTGTCCCTCCACCCCCACAGCATGCAAGCACCACCCTCTAGAAATAAATAGATGATAGATAGATAATAAAATCCAATAAATCCATATAGATATGCTCAAACATAAATGAGCTCATGAGTATCTTTGAGTATCTTTGAGCCCTTTTGGACAGAAACAGAAGGACTCGATGAAACACTGTTTACCAAGAACAATTAAAAGAACACAAGAAACATGAAATTTAAAAGTTAAAAAAAAGGAAATGCTTGATAATTAAACACCTGGGGAAATTGTTATTGCAGAGCAAAATATACATATATGTATATTTTTATGTAGACATAGTAGCAATCAACGTCCTAAAAGTAACATGAACAAAAAAATTATGAAATATTTTACTGCAAATGGTCAGTTGATATGCTTTGCTACTGAAACACATAATTTAAGAATATCACAGCTCTTAATTTTTTGTTGTATTTGCTTTTATTCCGTATTTTCAAATCTTAAATGACAATCTGGTCACTAATATCCCTTGTGAAACAAATTTGACTTTTAGGAAATTCTTTATCCAATTCAATTAAAGTAAAATTAAAAACTGTTTTTGAAAAAGGCATGCAGATTATGATCTCATTGGTATGAAACTATTTATGTTAATCTACTTATTTTCCTTTGCCGAGCTGTATAACATTTATATTCTGTTCTGCAAAAGTCATTCACCCTAGATACAGAGGGATGCCTGAAATAATGTTCATTAAAAGTCAGTGCTACTTGTTGTAAGGAGGGGGATTTCCAGTGCTTTGTTGTTGTTGTTGTTGATTTTCCACTATTTGAATTTTTTTAAATAATGAAGATATGTACTTTTATTTGTGAAACAAGAGAATAATTCTTTTTAAAAATAAGAGATGAACATCCCAATAACAAGTTCTAGAAAATCTATTCAGATGAGCTCTTCATATTCCTAATTATAATCCACTTTTATATGTATTGTAATACAGGTAAGCACAGATAACCATAGTAGAGTGTTAGAAGACATAGAGGAACCACCAATCCAGCTTTGAGATGCACTAGGTGTTAAAGATGGTTCTAACAACTGAATAGGAGTTTTCTGGATGGAGACTGAGCGGAGGGAGATGTGTGAGGACAGTGTTCCTCGCCCAGTGAACTGTACAGACAAACACAAGAAGGAAGATAGCATGAGGAATTCACAGAACTGCAAATACTTTGGTATGGCTGGTGTGAGGAAGGGCAGTTATGACTCAGAATGGTAAGAAATGAGGAAGGAGACATGGCTTCTGATATCATGAAGTTTCTGGTCTAGCATGTGGTACAAGTCAACAGACAGGAACACACAGCGTGATAGGCACTCTGATGGGAAACCGAGCAGTGTGCTTATGGGGCTCTGGAGAAATGTTCCTTAAAGCAAACTTGGGGTCCAGAGAGTCTTTCTCGAAGAAGTGACTTCTAAGCTAACCTTAAGAAGCAGTAGGAATAAGTGGGTGGGGCGCCTCAGTGGTTCAGTTGGATAAGCATCTGCCTTCTGCTCAGATCCTGATCCCTGGGTCCTGGGAAGGAGTTCTGTGTCAAGATCTGCATTGGTCTCCTTGCTCAATGGGGAGTCTGCTTCTCTCTTTGCCCCTCCCCCTGCTTGTGCTCTCTCTCACTCTCTCACTTTCTCTCATGAATAAATAAAATCTGAAGAAGAAGAAGACAAAGCAGAAGCAAGGGCAGCAGCAGTAGAGAGTAAGAGAAGTAAGAGTAAGAGACGAAAACAGAGCAAGTACTCTGGGGAAGAGGAAGAGGACATGAAGAGACCAGAGAAGAGCAAGGACACTGCTGCTGTGGAGACAGAGAACCTGTGGGAGCAGTGGGGGATGAAGCCCACATTTAATGGAGTGTGTTAAAGAAGAACAAAACAGATCAGTACAATTCTGATCTTGAAGAGTCTATCGGCTGTGCAAAAAACTTTAGACTTTTTTCTGGTTCCCATGGGGGCAACTGAAGATTGTAAGGTTTGATTGCAAAGGTAGAAGGTCACTCCAGTTCTGTGTGATTATCATGGGGAGGTGCTAGACGAGGGAAAATGAGGGGGCAATTAGAAGGCAGTTTCTTCCACTTGCCCACCTCCAAAATGCATGCTTCCCTTCTCTGCCCTCAGAGACAAGCCAGTCCCGTGCTCTTAAAGACCCTGGGTTTATAAAGATAAGAGCTGGGATGGAGTCTAGCACCTTCTGCCTTTGGAACCTACAAACAGAATCCCAGAGACTCAATGAACCCAAAGTCTTGGATAGGAAAGGCGAGAAGATATACCTATATCTATGGTAGATCTAAAGCCACAAGTTAATGTCATAAATTATCTGTACAACCTAGATATCCGGTTATAGGATGGTAGATTAATGGGTTATATTATGACTTGTTAGGGATTGAATGTTTACATCCCTGCAGAATTCGTAAGTTCACATCCAATTCCAATGTGAGAGTGTCTGGAAGATGGGGCCTTAGGGAGGGGATTAGGTCATGAGGGTGGAGCCTCCTGAATGGGACTTGTGTCCTTACGAGAAAGGTTGGGGAGCCAGCTTGCACTCTGTCCTGCATGTAAGGGTAAAAGAAGTTAGCAGTCGATCCCCTGGGAAGTGCCCCCACCAGAGCTCAACCACGCTGGTACCCCAGCTGTACTTCCGGTCTCCAAAACTGTGAGAGTGTTTGTTGTTTGAGCGCCCCCATCTGTGGTATTACGTCATGGCAGCCTGAGCTAACAAGACATTCCCCAAGTGGAAAATCTAGCTTTGGTCTTTTTATGGATACGAAATGAGGAGCTGCTTATGCAGATTTTGAAGTATGTCTCTGTTCTTCTCCCAAAACTTAAGATCAAATTCCCCAGGGAATGAATGGAAAGACATGTGAATGGCTTCATCGTGCCACAGCCTCAAAAGTGTCACTCTGCTTCCTGGGACCAGTGGTCCAGCACTTAGCCCCAGGTTCTCCTTTTGCAGTAAACTCCCTCTTTTCTTTGTGCACTTCCTGAAGAGGCTAAAGCAGACTCTTCTACTCCTTCTATTTTGAGCCTCTTTACCCTGTGACCTAGAAAAAAGTGACAAATATGTTCTTTATTGTTTCTCCCAGAAGACCTATCAGTCATCACCCATAGAGTCTCAAGTGGCCTGACCTAATTTCCCATGAGTGTATGCAGATTAGCACCCCAGCACGAAGCTAATGATAACCCTTACCGTATTTTTTTATGTATTTATGTTTTATGTCTAAACCAAATAACTTGAGGACAAGCCTATTTTCTATTCATAGGACCTCTGCCCCTATGGGTTCTAAATAAATAGTTGCTCCTTGACATTCATGAGACAAACAAACAGAAAGGTTAAATATATCTGCTTTTCACTATGAGAAATTTATGTATATATGTTCCCGTAGAGTTAACATACAGCATTATATTAGTTTCAGGTGTACAATACAGTGATTCAACACTTCTATATGTCACCCGGTGCTTATCATGACAAGTTCACTCCTTAAACCCCACTGCCTATTTCACTCATTCCCCCTCCCCCTGCCACCCATCTCCCTTCTGGAAACCAGCAGTTAATTTGATATAGTTAAGAGTCTGTTTCTTGGTTTCTCTCTCTCTTCTTTTCCCCTTTGCTCATTTGTTTTGTTTCTTAAATTCCACATATGAGTCTAATCATATGATATTTGTCTTTAACTCATCTCACTTAGCATTGTACTCTCTAGCTCCATCCATGTCATTGCAAATGGCAAGATTTCATTCTTTTTTATGGCTGAATAATATTTGTGTGTGTGTGTGTGTGTGCGTGTATCAATGGATACTTGGGCCACTTCTATATTTTGGCTATTGTAGATAATGCTTCTGTAAACAGAGGGGTGCATGTATCCCTTGGAATTAGTGTTTTTGTATTCTTTGGTAAATCCCCAGTACTGTGACTGCTGGATCATAGAGTAGTTCTATTTTCAAATTTTTGAGGAACCTCTGTACTGTTTTCTACAGTGGTCGCACCAGTTTACATTCCCACCAATAGCACGTGAGTATTCCTTTTTCTCCACATCCTCGCTAACATTAGCTGTTTCTTGTGTTTTTGATTTTAGCCATTCTGACAGGTATGGCTGTGGTGATGAGGTGAAATCTCATTGTAGTTTTGATTTGTATTTCCCTGATGATGAACGATGTTGAGCATCTTTTCATGTGTCTGTTGGCCATTGGGATGTCTTCTTTGGAGAAATGGCTATTCATGTCTTCTACCCATTTTTTAAATAGGTTATTTGGTGTTTGGGTGTTGAGTTGTATCAGTTTGTTATATATTTTAGATACTAAGCCTTTATCAGCTATGTCATTTACAAATATCTTCTCCCATTCTATAGGTTGCTTTTTAGTTTTGCTGACTGTTTACTTTGCCGTGCAGAAGCTTTTTATTTTGATATAGTCCCAGTAGTTTATTTTTTATTTTATTTCCCTTGCCTTGGGAAACATATCTAGAAAAATGTTGCTATGGCTAGTGTCAGACATTACTGCCTGTGCTCTCTTCTAGGATTTTTATGGTTCCAGGTCTTGCATTTAGGTCTTCAATCCATGTTGAGAAATTTACATATTTTTGGTGTTGATACTTGCAGGCACTAATCAAATGTTTTCAACTCTGCTTATTCCAAGACATACATAATATTATTTCTTTGTGGTAAATGTCCTTAAGTGTTAATGAAATTATGAACTAAAGAACAGCAGTAGGATTTTCATCAGAGACATTTTTCACTAGAATAATACATACTTTGCTGATCTTCTTTCTAAAGCTGTAGAAACAGAACTACATTGTCTCACATGAAGCAAAACTGAGCTTCTTGGTCTTATCCAGTGATAGTATGCAGTGTCTTCTAGAATCATATCTCGTTATATTTGGATAAACTGTTATTTGATTGTTAGGAATAGGTCTAACCTAAGGCATTTCTTATTTGTAAGGGCAAGGCAGGTGCATTCTCTTAGAATTATGCCATCTAAAAAGCTATGTCTTATTTCAATATTAATTTAATAACTAGCTATCCACAGTAATTACCTCTTTAGTTCTGCTAAAGTACCTTTCCTTGTCTAGACTTGGGCCAATGATTACATTAAATGTGCTACAAAGACAATCTACTCAGTGTATGACTATAGACAAGAGAAAGGAAGAAGCCGATGCTTTTCTAGATAGATTTATCATGAAAAAGATCAGCTCAGCAGGCTGATACTGGAAACATGCTGTACTCTATGGTGGGAAAGTTACAATAATAGGTAATCCCATGCATTTATTTAGAACTGCATATTTATTGAGGCACTTGGGTGCCTCAATTGGTTAAGCGTCTGCCTTCGGCTCAGGTCATGATCCCAGAGTCCTGGGATCAAGCCCTGAATTGGGCTCCCTGCTCAGCGGGGAGCCTGCTTCTTCCTCTCCTTCTGCTACTCCTCTCTGCCTGTGCTCTCTCTCTCTCTCTCTCTCTCTCTCTCTCAAATAAATAAAATCTCAAAAAAAAAAAAGAACTGCATACTTACTGCATACTTATCAAAGGGGCTTTCACACACAAGGTTTCATTCCATTAATTCATCAAAAGGCCAAATGGAATCCAAATAACCCTCTGGCTATGTGCATCTCACAGCTTTTACATTCTTCATATGAACGAAGTAGCTTTTACGAGCCTCATCTGCCTGAGGAGGGAAGTCAACTGGCAAGCAAAAAACACAAGATCAACCTTGTGCCAATTTCTCCATGAAGACATCATTGCTCTCGGTTATCATGTAAAATAACACAGAGAGGCCATTCAACCCACTGATTCCTTTGGGGTAAAGAAAGAAATTATTGGTAAATGAAGGTGTCATTTATCTTGACTTCAAGGTGTTTGACTTAAAGAATCTATGGAACTATTCCCCTTAAAATCTAAGGAACTCCTCAACTCCTCCAATGGGTTTAACTTTTTTTTTTAACTCTTTGTTAACATGTGTTTACAGAATGGACATAATACTTCACAAAAGCAAGGCCAAACTTCAAGGAGCCAAGCTGCCATGGTTCTCCATATAAATCTCTTTCTTCCTCACCAAAACATCTAATCATATATTTTAAAAAGATGAAACCATTTAGATTTCTTCAACCTGTTAAATTCTAGGAATTTGGGTGAAATTTCCCAATGACAGGATCTTTTTCAGGAAGTATTCATTTGTGCTCTTTCTTGAATGGACAATACCACAGAAAGAAATGCCATAAAGAATGTTCAAGCCAGTTATTTATGCTATGCAAGAGCTTTCTGAGTATTTGGAGAGAGCAGTTCTTCACTGGCGATATAAAGAAGGGATTGCAAAACTGCCCCCCAGATGTTGGGCTCAGGCTTCAGGTCTAATCTAGTGGGAAGATTGTCAGTCAAATCCCTGTACTGAGCGCAGTGAGGAAGTCACAGATACGTGGCATGGTTGAGGTATTCTTTAAAAATAAAACAAAGCGAAACCGAACATCAAGTACCATGGCGCCTGGACAGTCTTCAGGTGCACAGTGCCCCTCCCTGGGGTGTGAACCTCTGGCTTCATTCCTTCCTCAGGCACGTCTTTATCTCTAGCTCATCTTTCATCAGTGCCTGTCAGTGGAATCTCACAATTCCAGATTGGGAAACCAATTCTTATGGAGTTAGGAAAATGAAAAAGCATTTCTGGTAATGGAAATCCCCTCCACTTTAAACCAATATTGTCTGCATGTTTGGAAAATACCACTTTGTTGCTGTGTCCATTTTAATCTGCTTCAGTGTTTCCTGTTTTAATTCAGAAACCAAACGTGTGACACACTAGGGAGGTCTTGGGCCAACTCCGGATCAATAAAACCAGAAAATAGCAGTCAACCAACTAACCAAAGTGGCCAGATTTTATGCAAAAATTTGAAAAGTGGATACAAATTACACAACATAATTGAATGCCGAGTTTCAGATATGCTGGAATGAAGGTCAACCAGAGACATTTGACTCCTTTCTGTACTTGTCAGCCACATTTATAAGTCATTTGAAGGAGATACATCAGTGTACCATAGGTAAATATTTTGTTCATAAGAGAAAGAGAATGAATTGCCTTTTTGATTTACATGCCTGATTTTTCTTTTCTTGTTTCTTTCCCCTTGATTTTGCAATTAGAGGAAAATTGGACCTAACAATTCATTCTATCTGTGAGATTCTCTATCTCTATAATCAAATAATTATAAAATTAGGGAATTTTAGAGACAGAAGGAAATTGCATTCAATGTTCATTTATTCAACATCTATTCTGAGTGAGGCACTAGTGCCTATTTTCCAACACATGAAGCCAGCGTAGACTCAAACAATGGCTTTGAGGTAACTTAAACAATTGGTATCAGAACCAGGCCTCCAGGCATCCAGGTCTCGAGTCCAAGGAAGTTCTTTTCCCTGGAAGAGAAATTGGACTATGCTTCCTCTCCCATGATCAGCTGGGTCTCCCATATTACACCCTAGGTTAATGTGCAGACAAGACCAAAAATTGTCTTCACTCAACATACCATTCGATATTTACTTTGGGTAAGTTCATAAATAAATGAGCCAATTGCCTACTAGCTAGCCTGGGCTAGAGACTGAATTAAATTTTTAAAAGGAAATTATGAACCACAAGTAATAAAAATTCTGTTAAAAGCGAAACCAGGAAACATGACCCATTGAACTCTTAATCAAAAAAATTATCAGATCAAGAGACAAGATCTGTGTCTGCAGCCCATGAAGGGAAAAAGCTGGGAGAATGTCATGTTTGTGGTCTCCAAAAAGCAATTGATAATTGGGCCTCAAATGATGAGAACTTTCAAAGGCTCTTCAAGGGGAGTAGAATGCCCCCATACATACCCTTCTTCAGATTCATAATGACAACTGCCACCCAATGAAGACTCATAATACCACTGGCCGGCCATACATCAAATATATTTCCTCACAATGAATGTGTTAATAATTGTATTAAACATTCCAGGAGAGATATTGAATTTTGTTATTAAACAGCTTGAGCATTTCACATTTTCCCACGTATAAATTACTTCCCCAAACATTATATATTTCCCTTATGATTTTTTAAAATTCATCTCATTTTTTCTCATTTTCAGGAATTAAAGAGAAGTGAATCAGTGGTAGAGATCCTGCAATTTATAGCAACCCACACAGCAGCCTGCAGATATGCACTGTCCCTCTCTAATATCCTGGAGTGCCAGGCAAGAAAAATATAATCAGCATCTACCTTCCCGCAGTGGCTTAAATAACTGACCAGTCATCAATTACCTAAGCACTAGTTTTGAATCCTAACTTTGTCTCCTAACATGCTGATTTTTCTTCTATCAGTTATATCTATCTAGAAATGTGAACTCATTTTGAGATGGGCCTAATTGGGGAAAGTAAATGAGTTATTAAAATCACCATAAGGAATTTAAAATCTGAGAAGAAAGTCTTTCTTTTTAAATCTCCACCAAAGATATTCCATCCATAGCTACTGTAGAATTTACTGAAACATCTGGATACTCAGAACAAACTTACTGAACATAACACAGATCACAGCAGTTTGGAAAAAGAGTTGTGGCCAGATTTCACCAATATAGATTTATCACAGGGTTCCACATCTATGTCTAAAGGTAGGGCAAGTTTCCTTAGCTAGGTTTGAGCCAGAGAAGTGGGGAGAGAGAAGGAGATGGTAATTAAATTATTTCCGTGACTGCTTTCAGTCTTTGTCTTTAACTGGTCATCAAACCTTCAAGCTGGTGATTGGAACATCCACTCTGAACTCCAGGACACTACCCTCCCAGTTACCTAGCATAACCTTTCCATTAAGCACCATAAAAATGCTATTCTGCCTACAACTTTAGTAAAGTTAATTAATTCATTTTAATAAAAATGCCTTGGAAAACCCAGATGAAAGTCTTATATTGAGGCAATCAACTACTTTTCTCTAGATAATTGCCACCTGGGCCGAGAAATTGACAGCATGCCAACCTAAAATGCTTTTAAAAACTTCAATCAACATTCCCTCCAAAAATGAAGAAATAAAAGGCCGGAGGGCAGGATCTTGGATCCCACACTTCATTCTTAACATTGAACTGTGATGCATATTTATATTATAGGGACTTGTCCTCCAAATCTGACCTGGGGCTGGCCTCTGAATTGGTACAGGGAAGGGAAAGGACAGGGGCTGTTATAGTCCAGGACAACTAGAAACAAACTGTCTTATTAAATTACCCGTATTTGCAACCAAGCTTAAAATAATACAGATCCGCCAGCCTTCTGCCCCTAAGGTCTGTAGCTTAGTCTCAGACATCATAAAACAACGCTGTAGTGTTTGCCTCATTTCTTTTATTTCTTTGACTTCTCATGAACTTCCAGACAAACTGATAAAAGGACTTAGTCCCTCTCTTAATTTGCTATAAAATCTTGCTTTAAAGCAAATACATACTTCCCAGAAAACAAAAAGGAAGGGTTTTCTTTATGGAAGCAGTATTTGCATGGATTCTACTAACTCACAGAAGCAT
The DNA here is from genome assembly GCA_002007465.1 of Ailurus styani. Classification (NCBI taxonomy): domain Eukaryota; kingdom Metazoa; phylum Chordata; class Mammalia; order Carnivora; family Ailuridae; genus Ailurus; species Ailurus styani. The sequence continues at coordinate 1,677,474 of LNAC01000414.1, read as the reverse complement.
TTTTAGTGACTTAAAAAAAAAAAAAGAATAGCAGAACAGAACATGCATTTATTGAGGAATTTTTGAGTCATTAGGCTTTTAAAATACAAAAGAGGTGAGGAGAGGTGAAGATACTTGAAATGAGATTTAGGTGTTCTGTATTTTCACCGTAAGGAGCTTTAGTCTGTTATGTGCTGCATCACTCAGAAGCTGCATATATCAGTAGTCTACCTGAACTGGATGAATCAGTTAATCAGCATACTTATAGCTTGGCCAGTGTGGTCATTCCATATACATATATCTTTAATCTGATTATTTTTGTGGAATCCATTACATTTATCTAGTTAATATCTCTTATTATAAGGAGAGTAAGACCAAAACTACATAACACAGGAGGCTTTATATTATCCTGTCCTGGGTGCAGGGCGAGGGACACTTAGGTAGTGAAGAGTACATTTAATTCATATCATTCTTATACTCAAGAACCGAATCCCCTTGGATGGGGTCCAAGAGAGATGAGCCTTAAGACAAGTTCCACTTCATAAAAAGTGTAATAAAAAGTATATTAGAAAAAAAACCTAGGGCTAAAAATGTTATATAATAAAATGCTATATAATAAAATCTTTTTAGTGAATCACTTAATTCCAAATCATCTTAATTACCTTGTAATAATTGAATATTTAATAGAACTAAATGTTTCCAACTGTGATTATGCTATTTGGCTTATATGCAGGAAATTACCATTGAGTTAAAAATATCACCCCAAAACTATGTTTATAACAAAATTTATGAAGACTCTTTGGTTTGTTAAAAAAAAAATGGTTTCCTCATAAAAAACCTGCAGAGGAGAATTTTTCCCGTTTTACAACCCCTGTGTTTAAGTAAACTTCTCAGGCTCATATAGCTAATAAGAAAGTCTTTCCCAAGTTGTATCTGTGTCTCTATACTTTTGAGATCTTTTCCCATAATTACTTTAAAGTTTAGAAATAATTTTAATGATCCTAAACATTTCTCAATTCCATCTTTAGATACCCAAAAACTTTGGGGATAGACACTCGTCTGAACTTCATTAACCACACCACTCCGTAGCTCCCCAATTCACTTACTTGGGGAAATTACCCAGCCTACTTATATTTCAGATTCCTCCTCTATAAATTAGAGATAATAATAAAACCCACTCTCATGGTAAAAGTGAAAATTAAATGGGATAACATATGCGTAGTGAACAAAATATATAGAAAAGTTGATTCAGCTTAGGTCATGATCCCAGGGTCCTGGGATCAAGCTAAGCTGGGAGCCTGCTTCTCCCTCTCCCTCTGCTTGCTGCTCTGTCTACTTGGGCTCTCTCTGTATCTCTTTGTCAAATAAATAAATAAATAAATAAATAAATCTATCTTAAAAAAAAAAAGTTGAATCACTGTCGTACACCTGAAAGTAATGGAACATTATGTGTCAACTATACGCAAATGAAAACTTTTTAAAAGAACATTGTAAGTCAATAAGGATTTTTCTCCATTAGCAATGGAGAAAAGAGCAAACCGTAGTGAATAATCACCTTAAATTCTTCCAGCTTCCTCCAGTTTGTTCCTGGACTAAGCAGACACCTGACAAAATCTGCTATGCTTGCATCACCCCCTGAGAGAAGTAACCCTAGGTTGACCCTGGGCAAGAGGTGCCCATTAATTGATCCAGAAGTGATAACCTTATTTAGGAACAGTCGATTCTCAAGGATGGTTGGTATCCATTGGGGTGGTTTTGCATAATCATAATGATATAATCTTCAGACCTCTTCAACTCTACAATTTTATTAAGGAAACAGGGAGTGAATGCGACAGTCAATGGAAACGTAGACTGCTGGGGATAAAAGCATGGATTTCAAGTTGTGAGACCTGAGATCAAATCTGGTTTTGCCTCACTGGGTCCTTTGGGAATTTGCTTCAGCTTCCTCTTGCATTCCCATGGCCTCACCCTAGTTTAAGCCACTCGATGCCCACCTTACTGGTTTCCTCACCAGCAAACGCATCATCCACACTCTCACCAGAATGGGGTTACCAACTAAAATGATGGAAGCCCAGCTAAATTTGAATTTCAGGTAAACAACAAGTAGTGTTTTAGAATAGGTATGTGTTATGCCAAAGTATTGTTCCTTCTTATCTGAAATTCAGAATTAACTAGGCTTCCTGTTTTGGGGTTTGTTTTTTTTTCTGTTCTTTTGTTATTTCTGAGTCTGGCAATGGTACACCAGAGTTACCTGCCAAAAACATAGATCTGGCTAGATAGTCCCATCTTTAAATCCTCAAACAGCATCCTGTAAGTAAAGTGGTTACAATCTTAATCCATTCAAATATGTTTTCACAAATCTCTTCACAGTGCAACTACTTTCTATCTCCCCATCATCTTCCACCACTTCTCATCTTTACGTTTTCCTACTGATTTGACTTTGTGCCTTTTCTCAAGTTTTCAATTCTTCCATAAATTCCAATTCATATCAAGCATGTCTTTTTTTCTCTCTCACTTCCACACATAATCCTACACATATGCGTACCTGGCTGGACTAAGTGCTTCTTCTTTATTCTTCTACATTTATAGATAGATGATAGATGACAGATAGATAAATAGATAATAGATAGAGAAATAGAAATTTTCCAGAAAAGATTTTAGTGATTCAACAGTGGCCACCCAGTATTAGTGCACAAGAGTCCTGTATTTATAGATCTCTTTATGTTATTCATTTATCCATTCACCAATCATTTATTATGCATCTAGTAATGCATATATAAAATGTGTAGGGGGACAGAGTGTGCATGCTATAAGAGAGATGAAACCATTTCCATGTTCAATAGGCCAACAATCAAAGTAGCCAGAGCCTCTCCTTTTCTACCCAGTTTCCTTTTCTTGTGGTACTTGAGGTCCTTGGCCTCCAAAGTCCATTACCACAATACTCTACGTTACTCCTAGAAATGCCACAGGGGCACACCATAGAAGATTGTCACTGAACTGAATTTTATTGTAGCAACAACTGTTCAGCATAGAAAGTTATCAAAAAGGAACACCATGAAGAAAGTCCTTACTGAACTGGAACTCATACTCAGTCGGAAAAGCTGGTCGAGAAGCATCAGCAACAAATTCTTTAAGCTTTTAATTCACACAAGGGACTGAGCCCAAGATAATAGACGGACAAGGATCTGCGCCAAAAGTGGTAGAAGCAGCAAGAGGTATTGGTGGGCTCTTGCTTCAGGCTCTAGAAAGACTCCTGCAGGTCCAAGGTAGATAGAATGAGTGTTAAGGTCTCATGATCCCATCCTTGAGCACAATATGTGCACCGAGAGAATGGATCACACCCGAATTTGAGTGTCAACAATATTAGTTTTCAGAAGAAGTAGAGCAGTCTGTGCTGCAAGGGACCCCTTCTTTTGACGCCCACTCTAAAGGACACTTTCCTGAGGTGGTCTGTTAGGAAATTTCCTTTTTACTAGACACGTTGCAGATTGACTAGGAGAGCTTCCTCTTCCATGGAGACTTGCATGATGGCCTGGACACTTTGGACACATCAAGAGAGCTGATAATGGCCCCCTCCCCCAGCCTATTTGTGATATAATTATAAATTCACTGAGGTCATTCTCCCCACATTATTGCATCTTTTCTCCTCATCTTTCAATGCCGCTGCCTGTTTCCGTTGTCTTCCTGCAGACACTGCTGTCACTAGGGCCAATTACAGCATCTACTTAGCTTTTCCTTCTAACCGAATGGATGCCTTGTTCTCCTACCGATGACAGTCTTAGAAGGCTACAGCCAAACTGGCCGTTAGCTTCTGACCTCTCTGTAGTCGATCTTATTATGGTAATTGCAAGGCTGGAAGGAGCAGACACCAGGCCAATTACACCTGTCCCTGTCCCAATTCAGCCTGGGCTTAAATTATTCCATGGGGTAGCATGATGTGGTTCAGCTGAACAACTTTTTCTCTATTCTTGTGAAATTTGGAGACAGACATTCCTAATTATGCTTGTCATTAGGCCATAATGACCCAGTATTTCTTTAAATGCCATCATCCTTTATCAAGGAAACCCATGCACTATAGTAATAGATAACTTTGATGAGGATTTCAAAGCAAACAAATCTTTAAAATGGGACTTCTAATTTATAACAAAACATAAACTGAAAATGGCCCATCTAATGTTTTCTTTTGCAGCCGTTTCAATATTAATGCTATACACAGATGTATGTGAGTGTTTAATATTAATTAGTCCTTATAAATATTATATTCATATGTACTTAAATCTGTAAAACTATACATACTTAATTCTGTAAATGGATAACTGTGTGGCATATATACACAATTATGTTAAAGAATATATGTAGACACATTATGGCTAAACGAATTAGTTTTTTTTAAACTACTGTATACAAAACATCGGGAGTGGGGGGCATTTTAAATTCCTTTGAAAATTAAATGTTCTTGTTGGGCACCCTTGAGTGCCAGTGAATAATAATATGCCCCTCTTAATCTAAATTGAAATTAATGACACGTATTCTTTTTTTATATTAGTTAATTCTTAATAGGATGCCCTATACACTTTCAAGTCCTACACTTCCGGAAGTACCTACCTACTCCTAAGAATTGTCCTTGAAAAGGAATTTGAGAAGCAAACATATCAGAGCTCCCAATTGGCTGGGTAATTCATGAGTCCTTATGGAGACCTCTGAGGGTGCTTCTGGTCTGAAGCCAAGTCCCTTCCAGGAATAGGAGCTCTTGAGACCCTTAATCAAAGAGCTTTTCCATCATCAGTCCTAGTGCCATTGTTGGTTCTCCCGGCACTCTTTCCTGTGTTTGAAGTCACTACTTTGGTGATTCTGAAGAGAGCAGCAGGCCTGGGCTCTACAAACACTCAGCTGCGTTGAATGGAAGAGCTTATGCCCAGGTACTCTCTCCTCCATCATCCCCACGAGACAGGGTCCTTCTCTGGACTCCGGAACCTTACCTAGGATAACATAAGTTCTCCCCCGACAAAGAACAAAGCAGAGGCCTGAGACCGTTCCCAGAAAGTGTCTTCACTCCCATCCATGTGGCCTCCTGTGACTGAGATCTGTCATTGCTCTTACATCGAATGGAGGGCTGACTTCCCTACCCAACCAGAGAGGACAGTGGGAGCTGCACGGCTCTGTTCCAGAAACGCTATTCCTGCTAATGACACTGCTTGCTCTCTCTCTCTCTCTCTCTGTCTCTCTGTCTCTCTGTCTCTCTGTCTCTCTGTGTCTCTGTCTCTCTCTCTCTCAGCCTGTTTTGCCACCCTGGCGGTGACGCTCACTACTGAAAAGAAGGCTATGGTGAGATCGAATGAGACAAGCATTTACAGCTCTTGACTCAGCTCCACATGTAGTAAGGATTTTATCCATATTCGTACTCTACAGGGTGTGCAGGCAAACAGACCTCAACTCAAGTCTTGGGTCCCATATTTACAAACTGTAGAGAACCTGAGCCAAGCGTGAGGTTAGATGAGATAATGTTTGCAAAGTTATAGGCACTCTCTTGACCTGCCCCCCCCCCAGATATCTCACTGCCCCTTGGACTTTTCTTTCCTCTCTCTTCTCTCTCATTCTTTCTTAGGATGACTGAGCCCTACACCTGCCCAGTGAATAAGGACCACACAAAGTCATGTAATTGCATTTCCTTTTCACTAGAGGAGTGTTCGACTCCTTCTACTTCTCCTGATTGGTCGTGTTTCCATGCCGCCTCAGCCATGTCCTCTTTTTCTGAGGTGAAGCCCTCCACTTTTGAAGTTCCTAGTGTCAGGGAGGGGCGGGCGGTCTTCTCCGTCTGAGAACATTTCCACTCACAACGTCTTCATCGATGGATGGATAGCATCAGTCACTGGGGATGATATACTTGTGGTGGCTTTCACACTTCAGGAATTCCCTGACGGAAACCAAAAAGACACTGTCATGACGAACAGAGGCTCCTGCCCCTGTGTTTACCCTCAGACTCCTCAGGAGCAAACTGAGCCCTGGTCAGGAACAAGTCCCTTCGGAAAGCCTGCTTGGCCTCTCACCTTCCCCCAATTTCTCCAGTCATTCCTTCTGAAAGTCTTAAGTCCTATTTATTGTGAAATTATGGAGACATCTTTTTCAACCCCAGTCAGACAGCAATCTTAGGGGGTCTCTGCTTTAGGGTTTTTATACAAGTTGGCAACAAATAAGGGTAGCAACAGAGTGGTCTCGAAACCACTGTGATCACTGAGCATACAAAGCACAGGTTCTCCTAGGAAGCATGCCTCACCTCGGTCACTTGTAGGGCTAGTTAAAGCCCGGTGGCTGGGTCCCAGCAGAGAATCTGATTCCAAAGGGGAGGCCAGAGGATTTGCATTTCTGGCAAATTCCCAGATGATGCTGATGGTGCTAGCATGGGAGTCCCTTTTGGAGAACTATCGATATAAAACATGAGAGGTATTTGTCAGCCCCTCATCAGCATTCTGTTTCTCAGCTGTCTCTCCCAACTTCCTTGGCGATTCAGAACTTATCAACAGCCTCACATGTCATTGCTTCAGAAGAGGCTACTCCTTGAAGACGTCCTGTTCCTGCCTTAAATGATACCAAGTGCCGCCCGAACCCTGGGGTGTATAAGAAGAAAAGGAGGGAGAGGACAAGAAAAATGAGCCAGTGTGCCTCTGATTTAAGCATTCCTGGATAAGGACCTCACTGATGATCAACATTTACCCAAATCAAAGCAATCTCCCTAAACGCAGATTCAAATAAACACAAAGGATAGGGAGAGGGGGTGGGTGGGGAGAGTCCTCTTTTTAACCAAATAAAGGGCACTATCTTTTCTCTCTGTTTCTCTTAGGTGAACAACATAGGGTTGCCTGGCCAGAGCTTGTCATCTGTGTTATCTCATCTGGTCATCTGTAATTCGATTGCAAGCCTTTCTGGGCAGTAGTGGTAGAGGTGTAATCCAATTTTGTACAGTGCCTGGCACAGTCCCTGAACCATGGAGAGGGTGCTCAATAAATATTTATTGACGATGGTTATCTGTAATTCCTCAGGAAGCTTAGGCAATTCCAGGCCACTCTACTTAGTTGAATGATAATGGAATTGATAAACTCTCATGGGGGATAACACACGGGTGACAGATTTTTTAAAATCAACCCACCATCGAAGATTCAAAACGAGGACGTAGCATTTAGCACCAGAGGGAGGTTAAAGGTTTAACACTGACTTTATGCCAAACTTGTGACAGTGGATCTGAGCACTAGAAGAGACAAAACACCATAAACCAAGGCCTTAAATGTGACTTTTTTGGCACTTCCCTTAAGTGATGCTGAAGTTTATAAAATTGAAGGTGTTCTCTTCACCTATATAAGTTTCCAGTAAATCAAATAAATTGGGCCATAAAGTCAATATGATTTTAATTATTGGCAAACATATTCCTCAACCCCCAGATGGTTTTTCTTTGTTAAAAATCACGGAACTGACATCACTGGGAACATGATACACATTTGGCTGATAGAGTCTCTTCCAACTACAGAATGTTTCTAACCTTTGCAAATAAAGCCTTACACAAGAAGTGAAGTAATTGGGGATTTTTTTTCTCTATATTTGGAAAAAAATGTTTAACATCTCCTGAAATACCTCCAAACACACACGTCTAATTAAAAACACACCTAAAGGGCGCCTGGGTGGCTCAGTGGGTTAAAGCCGCTGCCTTCGGCTCAGGTCATGATCCCAGGGTCCTGGGATCGAGGCCCGCATCGGGCTCTCTGNTTCTAACCTTTGCAAATAAAGCCTTACACAAGAAGTGAAGTAATTGGGGATTTTTTTTCTCTATATTTGGAAAAAAATGTTTAACATCTCCTGAAATACCTCCAAACACACACGTCTAATTAAAAACACACCTAAAGTCAGTAAGAGAGCAGGTCACTCTAAGGGACAAAGTGAGGCAAGAAATTCCAGGAGCCAGGAAAACCTAAAACGCTTTTTTCAGGCAAGCTTCAGTGCAGGGAGAAGCCTGGCCCTTCATGCTGCACTCGGGAGATAAGAGAGCTGCACTGAGTAATGCACACTGGATGGGATGCCCAGCCAATGGGAATGTTTGGCCATCCTTCTGATACCCTAGTGGCAAGGATTCTGAGCCATAGCTTTTGTGGGCCTTTCCCCTACTCTTCAATGCAAGCACGAGGTTAAAGAAATATATTGTGTAAGAGGTAAAAGGGTGAGACACAGAAACAAGAAGAAAGCAGTGAGGTTGCCCAACACGGGCTTGTCCATTCGGAACATTGGAGAAGACAGAATCCATTGTTTCTTGCAGATGATTCCTTTGGAATTCTTTTCTTGGCTTCCGAGACTGGTTCACCTTGTGACCTTAAATTTTTCCCTTACTGCCTGGTTCCTTTGCCTTTGTGCCTTCCTCTGCCCTTCAATACCAGGAGCCTCTGTTGATTGAAAAATGGATAGAAATGGAAGAATTCCATAGTCATGCAGATAATGGAGACACTTCACCTGGATCTCTCTCACCAGAGCTAAGGTTAAAGTGCTTGCTATCTTTCATCTATTTTTTTGCACAGGGAAAAAAAAAAAAAGAGCCTCCTCCCTATGGTTAGGGACATAGTTTTCAGGCCAGTTTCTCTTGTAGTTGATCGATCTTTGCACATATGCAGTGAATTAATATTGGCAACTGGGGAGTCAAAAGTCCTTCTCATGACTCATGTGGGACTGGAATTTGGGCTTTCAGTCGCTGCCTTCAATTTCTCAGAATTGGAGCTTATCAGCCTCAAGGCTGACCTGCACTCTTCCTGGGTAAGTCTAAACCGTATGAAAAACTCAATGAAATAGCAGAATGTGTGCATGAGGATGACCAGAAACAATGATGTGGGGAATGTTTAGGGGCTAGTCTGAAATAGTTCCCCCAAAAGAAACTGTCCCATGGTCAGAAACACCCTTTCCACCTTCCCCCGACTGGAGCCCAGCTCAATCCCCTGAATACTGGGTTGTGGCCAGGATGCCAGGGTGCCGACCATGGGCATTCACTGATTCTCTTTCCTTTGGCCAGTTGTTCCATATCTCTGATTCTCAGTTGTCCCTTCTATAAAACAAACAATTGGGAAAGGGTGACTGCGGAGGTCTCTTCCAGCTCCAGTAGCTCAGGAAAGCAGGAAGTGGTCATCAAGGTTCCCAAAAGTAAAGAGTCTCCGTCAAAAATGTGTTTGAGCTCCCGTTCCCCTGCTCACTAGCTGTGTCAACTTGATTTTGAGTAAGTGTACCCCCTCACTAAGCCCCGGTATCCTCATCTTAAAAAGGGTGATAATGACACTATGAACCTACGAGACTTCTCATGGGATTAATGAAGCTGATGCTTACGGCAAGCCTGGCACAGAGTAAGAGCCAAGTGAATCTAAACCAGCATTATGACTTTAATACTAGCAGTATGATTATTCTAGGGCCCCACAGCACACATGTCAGAGTATTGTCCATAGCAAGTGGCGAAGATCACAGGTGTGTGACTAGGTTGCATGGGTTGGCATCTCATGAGTGAGGTGATGCCATGATGGCTGACCTTAAAATCCCAATTCCTACCCCCCAAATTTCTGTTCCCCTCGTGGGCAGAGGTTGGGGGTTGGCATATTTTTATTTTCATCTTATGCATTTCCATACATTCCAAATTTTCTACAGCAAATAGCAATTACTTTTAAAACTTAAAGAAAAAGCCCATTTTCTGTGTTTTAAATACAGTTTTGACTCAATCATGCACTAAGCATTAGTGCATAAACTGCTAGTTTGTGGACCTGAGTCATTTTTTTGCTCAGAGTAACTTTGCCTTATCCTCATTCCAATTGTAATGGAGAGCGAGTTTGCCTTTATGAATCAGTGCAAGAAGTATCACACATCCGGTGTCTGTGGAGGTATCCTGAGACCTCCAGCAACCTGAAGTTTCTACCCAGAGCTTAATTGTTATAGGATAAGACAAGTAAGTTTCCAGGAACCTTAAAACTTGTGAGTTCAGGGGTACTGCCTGGTACAGTAGGACGAGCGTGTGACTCTTAATCTCAGAGTCATGAGTTAAGTCCTACCTTGGGCATGGAGCCTACTTAAAAAAAAAATGTGAGTTCAGTTAGGACACAAAAAGACAATGGGGACAGACAGGCTACAGAGACAGGGAATGTCCTGTGTCTTCTGCCTGAGGTGATCCAACAATTCTATCTGTTGCAGGTGCTAGCTCATCTTCCTGCTAATGGGGTAGGTAGGTAAAAGGCCTCCAATCATACCTTTCATCACTCCAGATTATTAGCTACAGTGAAGGCTTCTTAGACTAGGAGGGGAAAAAATCCTAGGAAGAAAGCCAGAAAGAAAACATTTTCAAGGGGATAAGTCACAGAGTGCCCATCAGTAGGAGTCCAGAGGGATGCACAACACAGCAAAGAGGAAGAAAAGAGTATTTCCTGTAATGAATATGCATAAATTTTCATGTATATTTATAGACATACAATTTTACAGTTTATAAAAAACGTCACATGCATCAGCGCTTCACAAACACCCCCACTAACGTGTGGCTCAGGGCAAAAGAGCACAAGTGTGTCCTGTATGTTTGGGGGCACACAGGAATAGGAAGAAGGAGCAGGGTCTCTGCTAGACCCCAGAAAACCTGCAGTTTCTTTCAAGACTTGAGACGGTATCTTAAAATAATATGGATTTCTCGTATCTCTAGTAAAAGCATGGAACCAAACCCTGGTTGTCTGATCATTTACTATCTCTTTTTTAAAAAAATATTTTATTTACTTATTTGGCAGAAAGAAAGAGAGAGAGCATGAGCAGGGGGAGTGGCAAGTAGAGGGAGAGGGAGAAACAGGCTCCCTGCTGAGCAAGGAGCCCGACCTGGGACTCAATCCCAGGACCGGAGCCAAAGGCAGACGCTTAACAACTGAGCCCCCCAGGGGCACGTAAGGCACAGTGAAGAAGGACCATTCATGCCTTGTTCCATGGAATGCTCAGCTCAATGGGTGTGGGCACTTATGAACAAGGAATGTTAGTGTCCTGGGTTAGAGGGGAGGGAGTGGAACCGCAGGTGGTAACATCCCGCTCAGTGGGGAGGGAGGTGAATAAGGGGAGTCGGATGAAGCAGATGGGGAGGTCTACCCCCGCCCCCCCCCCGTCCTCTCCTGGAGCACACGCACCCTCTGAGGCGGAAAGCCCACCAGAAAGTCATCAGACAGGGATCACCACTGACTTGGACTGACTCTCACAGGAACAAATGACGCAGTCATCAGAGATGTACGGTACACCTCCCGAGACTTGCAAGTTCACGTCAGGAAACCGATCCCCAAGGGCCCGGGTGGTATCAATTTCTCCTTCATCATGGGGCCTGACTTCAGAAAAGAAGATGAAGTTGTGAACAATTAGTTCAGTTCATGGTAGAGGAATAACCACATTTTGCTTTCTAAGGGAAGTCCCTCCAACTTATACTTGCTGAAAAAGAAAAAATCTAGTAGATTTTTTTCCTTAAAAAAAAAATCTGAATTTTTCTAAAATAAATAAATAAATAAAAGAAATCTAAATCTAAAAAAACTAATTTTCTTTTAGAAAAAATCTAAAAGAGGGTCCTTCTCCTTGTGAAAGTTACGGTTTCGTGATAGCATACTGATGGGAGAGAGGAGTTTATTGTACGAAGAACAGGCGGGAAATACTGTTGCTGGTTTCTCTCTTTCTTTTTTTGTACAATGGTCTTTTGACCTTTTAAAAAAAAATGTAGCCATCTGAAATCAGATGGTGGTTATCCCTGCTAGTCCAGCTGTTATCTGACAGTATTTCTCGGTATTTCTGTTTTGTCAAGGCTTACATTTACCCCGATGACCGCCAGTTTCTCTGACCAAAGTTATTTATTGCATGACAGCTCCCCACAATCATCTCAGTTAAATGTCTACCCCAAATCGTTCTTGATAGGTTTTGTGTGGGGCGGGGGTGCGTAAAGAGTCTCCCGGTCTAGGAAAGTCTTCCTCTTCCCTTAGTCTTGAATAATGGAACAGCCAGACAGAATTTTCAACTGGCAGTGAATTTCCCTCAGCTGGGAGAGGTCGTTCTGCTGTTTTCTGGGCTGTTGTTTTTGAGATTTCTGCTCTCTGTATAATTGCTCCCCCCCTTTTTTTGGATAAGCCTGTTCCCCCAAATTGCTTTTAAGACTTTTTGTTTTGGTTTGGTTTTGATGTTCTGCCACTTAACCAATGGCTAGGGACGCTTTACGCATCCTTCCAGAACTTGATGTGTTTCTTCATTCTAAAGATTCGTACCTTGCATCACTTTTGAAAAATTATCAGCCATTATCTTCTTTTTAATATTTTCTCTTCCCATTCTCTGCTCTTTCCCTTGAACTCCAATTCTTCTAGACCCATGTCAGAGTTTTTTCTATTCTCATGTCTCTTAACTTCTTAAGATTTTCTAACACTCTCTGCTACATTCTCGGTGATTTATTCATAATTTATTCTCTTCCAGTTAATTTCTTTCTTCAGCTGTGTCTAAGTCACACTTTATTTTGCCTATTGGGTATTAACTTCCAGGATTATATATTTTTTTCATTGCATTAAGTTCTATTACGTTCCTTTTCAAATCTGCGTCTTTTCTGAGGGACTTGTCTCCCTTGTGCTTCCTTGTCTTCTTTTATCTCTCTCCTCTCACTTTATGTATTTTTTTTTTAATTTGGACTCTTAGGCTCAGAGAATTGAATTAAGCATATGTCCCAGATCATAATTTTAGCTGCTGCCACATGTTGGGCTCCCTGGAAAGCAGACAGACCCAAGGCAGAGATGAGGTGTAGGGACTTGCTTAGGGATGATCGTGGGTTCAACATCTGGGGGAGGGAAGAGAGGGAGCTGGACTGAGCAGAGAGAGAAGCTGAGTGGGGATGCCTCCCTGGGGGGAGCAAGGAAAACCTGCTTCGTCAGAGGTGTCCCCAGAAGGACAACCAGTGTGGCCTCTGCAATGTCACATACAGCGTGCGGGCCACCAGGAAAGAGAGGGTAAGTTTGGATGAGGCAGCTGCCTTCAGGCAAGACAGTCCCTGAAGTGGGGGGCTGACAGCTGAGGCTTCCCAGCAGCTTAGGGCAAGTGCTGCAAGCCTGATGAGTCTGGGCAGTGTCGTACGGTAGCCACTGTAACAGACAACACATATGGCCAGCACTATGTCGTTTCTCCATACTCCTATGAGGAAGGCACCATGGCCAGCTGTCATTTAGAAATGAGGAAACTGAGGCACAGAGGGATTAAGTAACTTGCCCAACCACCATGACCCAGTTAAGGAGATGGCAGCACCAACATATAAAAGGAGGGCATCTGGCTCTAAAACCCATGTCCATCCTATTATGCTGGAGTCCCTCAAGTCCTGGGCACTGTCATCTCCCATCCCATACAGAGCCTGTTTTTATGCTGTCTCATTATTTTGTTCATCCCAATTCCCACTCCTATTCTTCTTTTCTATAAGTAAATGGCATTGTGCTGGAGAGATCACATTCTTCTTCTCTTTTTTAAATTCAGCTTTCTTTTTTTAAGGCCTATCTGTGTTAACATCTATGCTCCTGGGGCTCCTGGGTGGTTCAGTGGTTTAAGCCTCTGCCTTCAGCTCAGGTCATGATCTCAGGGTCCTGGGATCGAGTCCCCCATTGGGCTCTCTGCTCAGCAGGGAGCCTGCTTCCCCTTCTCCCTCTGCCTGCCTCTCTGCCTACTTGTGATCTCTCTCTCTCTCTCTCTGTCAAATAAATAAATAAAATCTTTTTAAAAAATCTATGCTCCTTTTTATGTCATCAGCCTACCCAATAACTCGTGTCCTTAAAAACGTTTAGTTTTCAATTTCTTTCCAATTTGATTTTATTGCATCAAGTTCTGGGGGTAAAGGGGAAATTTTCTTGGTTGTTGAATGTTACAGATTCTTGATCGCAATGGGTTTGTTTTTTGTGTCTGTTTCAATGTTTGACTGTGAGCTCATCTTCCACAGGATTTTTAGGTCCCGACGGGCTGGATTGGGGAAGGCCTCCCTAGAGCTCTTTTGACTTTGATTCGTTCAGATATCCCAGAAACAGCACTGGCCTTGGACCAATTCTATGTTAATTTCTCAGCTGGAGGTTGAACATCCCACCCCACCTAAGGAACAAGACTGGTATTCTCGTTTCTTATAAGAAAAGTTGGCTTTGCCTTGAAACCAACAAGGAATAAGATTGTTTTTTCTCCTTACGCTTGTGAGCAGATTTTTTTCTTCTGGTCTCCTTTTGCTCTATGCATAGCCCTTCAGACATCTGACTCCAGGCTGGGGTTCCATTATAGCTCTTCTTGACAGGGTCTTATCCACCACTTCCCAGTGGCTATTGTGGGAACCACCTTCCTCTCCTCCCAGGTCACTCACCTGCTGGAAGAGCATTTGTAGTTCTACTTTAAGTCCCCTGAGGGACCCTATCTTTCCTGTGGGCTCCGCTGACGTCTTAAAAAAGGTGTGTTGTAACTTACTCAGCATTTCCAGATCTTGTAGTTGGAATGTTGGTCCATTGACCTAGCGTGTCGCGTTGCCTCTCCCCTGAACTGTGTGTTCTCCAGCCTGGGCTACATGGAGTGGAACAGGAAGAGCTCACCCACCTGTACAGCAACAACCTTTTGTTTTTCACTACCCTACTGAGACATAAGTCATGCTATGAAATCACACTTTCAAGCACACAATTTAGTGGAGTTTTGTCTCTTCACAGAGTTGCACAACCAGCACCACAGTCCATTTTAGAGGATTTTTATTGTTGCCAAAAACTTGTACCCTTGTCGCCATCACTTCCCACCCCCCCAC
>LNAC01000414.1:1625673-1662404 GCA_002007465.1 Ailurus styani | reverse complement strand
CCCCACCCCCTGGCCCCTGGCAACTTCTAATCAGATTTCTGTCCTGTGTCTTTGCCTATTCTGAACATTTCATATCAGTGGAATAGTATCATATATGACCTTTTATTCATTGGCTTCTTTCACTCAATGAAAGGTTTCCAATGTCCATCCGTGTTGTAACATTCATTAGTACTTCCTCCCGTTCTATTGCCAAGTAAAATTCCCTTATGTAGATGCACCACATATTGTTTATCCATGTCAATGGACATTTGGGTTGTTGTCACTCTTTAGCTATTATCAATACTGCTGCTATGAACATCTGCACACAAGATTTTACATGAATGTGTGTTTTTATTTCATGAATATATATTTCATTTCACTACACACAGGAGTGGAATTTCTGGGTCCTTTGGCAATTCTATGTCTAACATTTTTCAAACTGTTTTTCCAAAATGGTTGCCCCATTTATGTTCCCACCAGCAATGTGTGAAGGTTCCAGGTCTCTCTTATTATGCTAAATGCAATGGGTCCTATGGTGTGTTGAGTTGTAGTTGACTAGACATTCTAATGTCTATATCCACTCTTCCGTCAGATGGTTCTCCTTGGATGTTCTACGAGTGCCTCAAATCTAACAAGTCCCCAACAGAACTCATCATCTCTCTGTCTTCCTGTAACTGTGCTTCTCTTGTATCTCCAGCTTGCCCCATACAGAAATCTGGGAGTGATTCTAGCTGCCAGATCTCACTAATACCTTCCCTTAAACCAGTCATCAAGGCCTGAGTTTTCTTCTCTTAGAAGAGCTCACAAAACTATCCTCTTCTGTATCTCACAAATGTCATAGTTGCAATTCATTTTCTCACTTAAATTATTGCAGTGGACAGTTTACTGATTTCCCTGCCTTTGTTCTCACCTACCTGCCACCCACCCACCTTCCCCTGGTAGGTGGTCACTGTAAATTGCAAACCACAAATCCAATCACATCCTTCCTCTGCTTAATCTTTTGATGCTTCCTATACCTCGAGGACAATTTCCAAATTCTACAGCAGACCTTCCAGAGCTCTTCAAGATTTGGCACACACTGACCCCTGCAATGTCTTTCTTGTGATTTTACCACTACATGACCTCTGCCCCCGCAACACTGACCTCTCTGTTCCTCAGCAGAGCTACCTCAAATAGCCGCTTTCAGTGTATTTATGGGTCATCTAGGCAATCACAACATTTGTGGTGGGCAGGGCAGACTTTTATTATTTCTAGTTACTGATGGTAAAAGGAGGCTTGGCGAAGACACCTGCCCGAAATTACACCAAAGCTCATCAAACAGCCTGATGTCCTATTGGGCATTCTGATTCTCAGACACTTAGCCCCTGATGCTACTTCCCCCATACTAAACACAGAGCCCAGATTGAGCCTCCTTTAGCTCCTGGATTTCATTGTTGTCGCTCTTACTTCAGGTCCTTTGTTTTTAATTATTATTATTTTAAAGATTTATTTAAATTAAATTAATTAACATATAGTGTATTGTTAGTTTCAGAGGTAGAGTTCAGTGATTCATCAGTCTTATGTAACACCCAGTGCTCATTATGTCCCATAACCTCTTTAATTTCCATCACCCAGTAACCCCATCCCCCACTCCCCGCCCTTCCAGCAACCCACAGTTTCTTTCTTATGATTAAGATCTCTTATGGTTTGTCTGTCTCTCTCTGATTTCATCTTGTTTTATTTTTCCCGCATTTCCCCTATGTTCCTCTGTTTTGTTTCTTAAATTCCACATATGAATGAGATCATATGATAATTATCTTTCTCTTTGACTTATTTTGCTTAGCTTAATACCCTCTAGTTCCTTCCATGTCATTGCAAATGGCAAAATTTCTTTCTTTTTTTTTTTTTTGGATGGCTGAGTAATATTCCATTTTATATATATGTATATATACATATATATATACCACATCTTCTTTATCCATTCATCTGTTGATGGACGTCTAGGCTCTTTCCATAGTTTGGCTATTGTGGACATTGCTGCTATAAACATTTGGGTGCATATGCCCCTTTAGATCACTCTTTTTTTTTTTTTTTTTTAAGATTTTACTTATTTATTTGACAGAGAGAGACACAGCGAGAGAGGGAACACAAGCAGAGGGAGTGGGAGAGGGAGAAGCAGGCTTCCCGCTGAGCGGGGAGCCTGATGTGGGGCTCGATCCCAGGATCCTGGGATCATGACCTGAGCTGAATTCAGATGCTTAATGGCTGAGCCACCCAGGTGCCCCTAGATCACTACATTTTTATCTTTAGGGTAAATACCCAGTAGCGCGATTGCTGGGTCATAGGGTAGCTCTATTTTCAACTTTTTGAGGAACCTCCATATTGTTTTCCAGAGTGGCTGCACCAGCTTGCATTCCCACCAACAGTGTAGGAGGGTTCCCCTTTCTCTGCATCCTCGCCAACATCTGTTGTTTCCTGACTGGTTAATTTTAGCCATTATGACTGGTGTGAGGTGGTATCTCATTGTGGTTTTGAGTTGTATTTCCCTGCTGCTGAATGATGTTGAGCATTTTTTCATGTGTCTGTTGGCCATTTTTATGTCTTCTTTGGGGAAATGTCTGTTCATGTCTTCTGCTCATTTCTTGATTGGATTATTTGTTCTTTGGGTGTTGAGTTTGATAAGTCCTTTCTTTTTTTTATTTGTTTTTTTAAGATTTTATTTATTTATATTATTTTTATTATGTTATATTAGTCACCATACAGTATATCATTAGTTTTTGATGTAGTGTTCCATGATTCATTCTTTGTGTATAACGCCCCCATGCAATACATGCCCTCCTTAATACCCATCACTAGGCTGACCCATCCCCTGACCCCCTTCCCCTCTAAAACCCTCAGTTTATTTCCCAGAGTCCACAATGTCTCATGGTTCATGTCCCCCTCTGATTTACCCCCTTCATTCTTCCCTTCCTTCTTCTAATGTCCTCCATGCTATTCCTTATGTTCCACAAATAAGTGAAACCATATGATAAATTCTTTATAAATTTCGGATACTAGCTCTTTATACTTCAAGTCCTTGAAATGCTATTCCCATCTCCTCTGCCTATAATGCTCTCTGTTTCCTTGATCACCACATCATCTGACTTTATCACACAAGTATATACTTAATTGCGTGCTTTCTTGTACTTTTTAACAGTCTTCTGCCATGACTCCCCATCTAGACTAGAACTGCTCGTGATTTTTGCACAATGCCAAGCCATGGTAGGAATTCATGTGATTCCTTTGCATGGATTAGTGATTATTGCATGGTTGCATTTAGCCTCTTCCCCAGATGTCTTTCAGGTTTTAGCCATAAGAATTCCCTGGGAAGCACGAACACTGTATATCCTCTTATGTCAACAACATTTCTGAAGTTTTTATTCTTGCCATGTAATAATATCCTAGGATCCTGTATTACTGGATATATTGGGACTTGGGGTCCTGATACATACTTCTTATCATTATATTTATATACTGATATTTGGAAATTAACTATATATTGGCCCTTGCATATAATTTAAGGGGGAAAAAAGGATGGTTTTGTGTCAACTAATGATAGTGAAATTAAAGTAGATTCTCTACTCTGAGTTCACTCAGAATTTTACCAACTCAGAAGCAGACGGTTCTTGACTCTCTGTAATAAACTCTTTAGCTTTTCACCCTCCAACCATATCTTACATCTCACTGGAGCATAAAGCAGAGGTGGAAACTTCTCATTTCATCAGTCACTGTTTTTCTGTTAGTTTATATAGAACTTTTATTTGGGCCAAGTGCTTTAATATTTGGGAGGTTTATTAGTTCTCTTTCACAAAAGTCCCAGGAGCTAGATAACAGAGTTTATCAACCTTATTTGACAGATAAGACAAATAAACCATTCATCTACCATCAAACTACAATTAGAACTTACAACTCCCAAAGCCTGTCTGTTGTTCAGTTTGCTATACTCTTATGCTATACATGTTTTCTCCTTTTTGATTGTCTTTTTGCTATCAGTGTGTTATTTTAAGGTGTTAATCTCCTCCAAAATAGTAAATAAAACTTGCTTTTAAAAAATGCAGAGGAGTTTTAAAAAACAGTTGCTATTAAATCTCTGAAACAGGTACAGGGTAAAAATTATTTTGGAATGTTAATTATAAACTTCCTGAAATTCTATGGATATAATTGAGCTGTCTGACACAGCTCATGGCATTTCATGGGCATTTCAAGTGATGCAGCACGTGAGGTCTTAACTCATTTATTCCCTGACCCAGAAGATGCAAAGAGTCTTGAACAATGAAGTCTATAGTACCTAAAATTGCCACCGTATCTGACATATTCTTGCTCATGGTATGAACCAAACATCATCTGCTTGATCGGCATACCAAATATCGGTAATACCTAATAATTGTACCAAAGTTAAAAGGTTGGCTCTAGTTAGTTGTTCAGCTTTAGTTGAATATTGACAATCAAACATTAATTTAAAAATTATCTTAAGGTAATGCAACCTATGCAGATGGCTAGCTAATTTACATCACCTGGTCATTGATTCTTAACTTTCAAATGGGTCCTTAGGTATCTCATTTCGTGTCACTTTCAAAAACTCCGTTTACCACCAACACCTTAATGGAGAAATCCCCTAATTTTTTGGTTTGTGGAAGATTTGCAAGAAATGCTCAAACATCTGTGTTCACACACACACACACACACACACACACACACATGCATGACCTCAATTCCCATTGTCTAATGATTGCTCCGACACAGTTCTCTTATCTATGAAGTAATGCCAGTGTGTGTGTCAGGTAGAACTCATATCTTCGCAAAAGAGAACTATGTTGCCTCCAGAATTTCAATTTAAAATAAGATAGTCTTTGTGATTATGTGCATATTCAACAGGTGACATTTGGAAAATATGAAGCATTTGCACCAAGGAAGTCTTTTGGAGTAAGTCATTTTGTTCCTTTCAAGCTCCGAGAATACAGATAATGTTCTGAGTTGCAGTTATGGGAAGAAAGGTTCTTTGGTACTAGTTCCAGCCAAGATTGTTAACTTGGAACATTGAGTTGTTGAATCAAGTGACTTGATCTAGAGCAGCACTGTCCAATAGAAATATAATGTAAGTCACAAATGTGAGCAACATGTGTAAGTTCACATTTTCTACATAGCCACATTTAAAAAGTAAATATATATATATGACATTAGTTTTAATGATATATTTTATTTAACACAATATATCCAAGATATTGTCATTTCAACATGCAATAAATATAAAAATAATGGAGCCATAATTGGACCAATACTAAGTCTTTGAAATCTTGTGTGTAATACACCCATTCAACGCCCGTCCCTTCCCACTCACCACATCTCCGGACTCGGTAGCCACCTGCGCTATGCTGGATTGCTTAGGTCTAAAGCTTCTCTTGCCATCCTTTTTATTTGCAACAACAAATCAAGACTGGCTTTGTCTTTCATGTACCAACAGTTCTCAGTTCAAAAAGGTGCCCTACCATACATCTGCTAACTTCAATAACAAACAAACAAACAAACAAGCAAACAATCCTGTTCCCTCAGTGTGGTGCCAGTAATGGGGCTCAGCCTTCCACACTTGCAAAAATATGACCAAAAGGAGAGCCATCAAATCACTAACTCCATCCTTGTCTTCCCTCTCAAGCAAGCAAACAAAAGGCCAACTGCCATAAGACCTGTCTGCATTGTCTTGGAACCAGGTCTTGGGTATCTCCATGTTGTCCTGCTGTTACAGAGACACATGTCAGTGACTTCAATGATAGCTACACAGGAGGAGCAGGAAAGAACTGGGTGTGATTCATCAGACTCAGGCCCAAGGGCAGAGATTGAAAACCCATGATATGAACTAAGACAGAAGTCGTAATTGGAAGGTTGGTTGAATTCATTGTCGTTTGTGTGTTCCACTTTCTCTCTTTTCCTCCCATGCAGAAGCACTGCTCCCACCATACACCTAACTGTGCAATGCATTATTCAGTGGAGGGAAAAATACTTCCCGATTTCATGCTCCATGGCATTAAGATTGATAGGCCTGTAATTTAACCCAAAGTGGAGCAGCCACAAATGCTCTTCTTTTTCACATGGAAATATTTAATCCCTGTTAGGAACATGGTCTATGAATGCTGGAGTCCTGCCTGAGCATCATGGGTTTCACAGATTAATTACAAATTGCTAAACAGGCAGGCCCGCCATGGCCCCCGTTCATTTGGTCACGGACATAAGACTCTACCCAGACGACGTGTCTCCCACACTCCTGAGCAAGGAGCAAAGGGTAAAGTGAGGGATGGAAGTGTTCCAGAGGTTGGGACTGGGCACATATTCGGGGTATGGTATAGTTCTTGTATAAGTGGGCAGTTCGATGTGATTAGAGTTAAAATGTTGGGGAAGTAGTTCATCATCACTCAGCTCACCTCTCTACATGCATAAGAAAGAGAGGCACAGGAGAAATTAGTTGAAAGGGAAACTCTCGAGTCAAAGAAATTGGTTGTACTCAGGTTGAGACCTAACAGAATGACAGAGAATTTGATTTGTTCCTGTTCCTCATTTTACTCATTTTGCTTTAGAACAAGGTCCATCTGCTGTGCGGCCAATGTCTGATTCCTACAGTGGCAACACCTCTGTATGTTGCCCATACTGATGGGCAATGGAGAAGAATGGCCTCAGATATTTTCACCATCTTAAATCATGATCATGTGTCCATACTTTCTTGAGTAGTAAGTGCAGTGCATACTGTTTGGGTGAAACATCAGGTGATTTTAATTTTATTTTAATGCTTTGATCCTCATCTGAATATAAGAGAGAAAGAAAAACACAAAACCCAGCTTTCATATAGAAAGATGTCTCGATAAGTCAGTGCTCAGAGTCAAGATATTTGGCTTGACAAAGGATTCATTTCTGATTAGCAATGTATTTTCTGAAAACGGAATTGAAATTAGAATTGTTCTAGAAATAAGAGCAAATCCTTATCTAAGCATGTGTATCAGGTACTTCTTATTCTAAGTGCTTTGCATTGTATTAGCTTTAATTCTTATAACAGCCCTCTGATGTAGGTACTCTTTATTCTTCTCTTTTAGAGATGAGAAAATGTAGGCATAGAGAGGCTTAGTCACTTGTTCAAGGTCACTCAGCCCATAAATTGGAGCTGGGATACAAAATCCAGGCTGGAACCAGAGGCAGACCACCAAGTGTCTCTGTAATGTGCGGTCATCAGACCCATGGGTGGACAGAAGAGTGTTTCTATAAAGTGCCTACATTGGAAGTGCTATTGGTCTTTAAAAAGCTTCCTCGATGTGTCCCGAACTGCTATCAGTAGAGTCCCCCCTCCCAATGAACATAATCTCCAAGGAGCCCTAATGAAATGAAAATATTATCAGAAAGGTGTAAAACTTAGCATATTTACACAGTAGCACAAAATATTTACCAGCTTTGATAATAATTTAAAAAACTCATTTCACTATAAAGAATAGAATCCTGAGGAAACTGAATACAAGGTAAGTTTCTTAGGTCAGGAGGAACGATCCAGAAAAACATGGAATTGTCATAAAGCTATCAGAGAAGAAAACGATAAAGGAGAAACAATGCCAATAAGCAAAGACTAAGACAGGACCCTTTCATCTATATATTTAGTCAAAAGTTCACTCTGTCAAACCCAGCAAGGCATTAAAAACTCTAATCCAATGAAGATTAAACAAAAGGCAGAAGGCAACTCTTTATCCAAGCAACTCATTTTTGCATTTCTCAATGTTTATATTCCAAAGATATTGTAATATAATTGTAGCAAACATATTTTGCACAGACACAGACCAAGCTCTGTTCTAATCATGTGCCTGGATTATTTTATTGAATCCTCATATAAATCCTGTGCAAAAGATGATCTCATTATTCCCATTATACAGGTGCCAAACCTGAAACTCTTGATTTTACCACAATCTAAATTGTATAGGACACGCAAGATCACTTTCTTAAGGTAAAACTTAGTGGACTCAGCTAGTCAATAATAGTGAAAAACATTAAGGTATCATTAAGATGTCCTATTTCTCTTCAGTGTCCATTTGAAATCTGATGCCTTTACACGAGAGCCATTAACTTGCGCTTTTGACTACAGCATTGTTTTTAAAATAAAGAATCCTTGTATCAGAAAGCTTTAGAGAGTAGGAGAGGCATGGGGTAAATTTTTATGTATTGTATCTTTTATGATCCACTTTCTCTTTTCCCATCCTTAAAACTGATTGATAGAATGCACTTAAAAAGTTGGACCTTAAAATTGAGTGTGAGAGTTAATTACAATTAAACACCCGGCGATTGGTTCATGCGGGTGATCACAGAGCACTTCATAGAATCTAATTCAGAGGTAAATGGCCACTTAGGCTCTCGAAGGGCACGGATCATCTTGCAATTCTTCTAAAAGAAGAGTTTTCCTCAAGAGGAAGAAACTTCCCTTTTAAGTTTAGCTTCCTAGGGAAATTAACTGAGTCCCCTTGACAAACACCACTATTGCAACACGGGATTCATTTTTCATAGGGCAACGTGTTGGGCCATTAGTTCAGTGGTTCTTCATCTTTTGGTATCATACACTTCACAGAGAAACCTCATGAAATCTGAAAAAGATTGCCTCTGGAAAGGGCACAAATTGGGGGATTTTATAAACCTACAGAAGTGTATGCACACTGTGTGCTCTGTGAGGTGTCCTATGTGCAAGTTAAGACCCCTTGAGTCACACCAAAGGCTAGGCTAAGGGATACTGTTGGAGGGGGTGGGGAGGTTATCTTTGAAACATCTAAATTCACAAAGCAAGAGCATTCCCAACTCCTAGTTGGATGTTGGACTCTATCATGAGAACATTTATTTTAAAAGCCTCCTAGAACAATAGCGAGAAATTACCTCTCCAGTACCTCACCACTGACCTCCCCGTCACTGTACGGTGATGTGTCTTTTCTCAGTGAGTCTCTCTCTTAAACTGTCTACAAGAGAATAAATCATGTTCACCTGTACCAGCGGGGGAAAGGGATGTTGCTAATTAAGAGTGGGGCAATTCGAACTTCTTCTCAGCCCTGGGGAGGAATACCCAGGTGTGCTGAGACAGATCACTCGAAGGAAGAGAAAGAGATGCTCTCTAGTCAACCACACAGCACTAGGCTTCTCTTGTGAATTGATTTACCCAGGGCGTGACATCCTAGCAACTTTTGTTACCCAACCATGATGTAACTAAGTAGATGGAGCTGAAAGCTGGGTCAGATTTAAAAAAAAAAATGTTTAATCTAACAAAAGCAGCCTCGGTCTTTGCCGTGAAGGGAAGCTGATTTAACAGGCAATAGCAGATTAAATAGGAAGCTGAAACAGGGAGAAAAATCATATTAAACCATTAAAAAATGAAGATAGAAGAACATCACAATGCCAATTATTTGGAGAAGGAGCACAACATTACCATAGAACTTTCAACAATAAGATAAATGATATCTGCTTTCGATGTACAAAAATAGGTCTTTTGTTCTCAGCATATATTTTAAATTAAATGCTATTGTTTAATTAATAGACTGTAACTTCATGCATTAAAGAAAAGCATAAGGTCATCTGACTGTCTTAGACCACGGACTGACTTCTGAATCTCAAAAAACGAAGACAGCCAATATGTTTCAAAGTTTGGACCATAAGCCACCTAGGTTTGAATTACCTGTGGTATTTTAAAAAAATTCAGATTCTTAAGCCCCACTGACCTGTTGAATCAAAAACGGAAAGGTAAAGTCTGGGAATCTACCTTTTAAAGACCTCATAGGTAATACACATCCCAAAATTTGAGACCTCCTGATTCATGCCTTTACCCAGAACTCCCCAGAGAATGTCATAAGAAAATAGCTCTCTCTAGAAACACTCTTTTCTCCCCCATTGTTATAGATGGATTTTTCTCTTTTGTTCACTCTCCCTCCTCCCCATCACTAAAACCCCTTTTCACTTTTTGGGAGCTCCCACACTCACACTCACCCTGTTCTTCACCCTAAGGACAGCCCAGCATGGTTTCCGTAGGCGGAGTACAAGTGAGGGAGGGGAGAGGTCTGCGTTCCCAAATCTCACTACTGCTGCTTTCTCTAATGAGGCGCCCATTCCGTTACCCATGCTGGCTCTCACACTCCATGCAGCCCTCCTTCCCACCCCCTGTTGAAACCTGGATTCAGGATGCTGACACAAAAGGAACATTTCATATCCAAAGACCCCCCCCATCCCTCCTCCACGTACAGCATCTAAGTGGACAAAGAAAGAGGGAAGAGGCAAGGTCGTAGAAATGAATCTTTAAAATCCCTTTTTGTTTCATCACTGTTAAGGCTATAGTCAGATAAATTCATTCCCAAGGGAGAAAGAAAGACTGGAAGCAACAGGACATTACAAAATAAAGGACAATTAAGACATCCAATTCTTGTGCCACTCAGAATAAAGAGGTGGCCAGAGTCTCCAACCTTGACCAAAACTGCCATCAGAACATCTACTGGGAAGAGGGCCCTCGTCTCCATCCCCACCTCCAATGTCTTGCTTCATAGTCCCAGCCCCCAATTCCTGCTAATCCTATCACCCCATCATCACACTCCACGCTTCAGCTGGCAAGATAACTTGGAAGAATTTGGAGGCCATCCAACCCATTGCTCAGTGGGGAGTGGCAAGGTGGGAGTGGGCAGGAGCCTTTTCTCCCAGGGTGGAAAAGTTACGATGTCCCAAGACGAGCTCTGGACCTTTTCCTACAAAGACCCCTTGTCAAGACTCTAGAATTCCATTAGTCTCATCTCACAGAGCAGATTCAATACGAGTTTCACAGTATTCTGTTGGTCAGCCTGAAATAGAGCCAACACGTAGTCACTCACACTCCTTCAGGTTGCATACATGAGATCAGTATCAGTTTTCGGAATAGCCCAATGGTTTTATCATGACCAATCTGTGTTCAGTAGCCTCTCATCTTGGAGGTCAGGGGCGGTGTGCTAAAAACCTTAGAGCTTTGGATGCAAAGAAACCTCAGTTTCAATCAAGCTCTGCCAAGTACTAATGGCATGATTTGGAACAACTTATTTAGTCTAACGGAGCTTTGGCTTCCACATCCAAGATGGGAGGAAGATAGTTATCTATCTGGAACGGGTTCTTGTGAGGATTTAATTAACCAATATTTATTGAACTCTTCGACATAGACTGTGTGTCTTGGGGACGATCCACAGGCAAAGAAGCAGCTCTGTTTCCGTGTGTTAAATGCTCTGATGCAGGCTGGTGGGACAGTGAATAAAGACCTACCTACAGGAGGTGGTGAGGGGGTTGGGGGTGGTTGAAATGGGTGAAGGTGGTCAAAAGGCACAAACTCCTAGTTATCAGATCGGTTAAGCCCTAGGGATTGAATGTACAGCATGATAATTATAGTCAACCAAGCTCATCGCCTATTTGAAAGATGCAAAGTAAATCTTTAAAAAGTTCCCATCGCAAGAAGAAACGTTGTGACTCTGTTTAGTGGTGGATGTTGACTAAACTTACTCTGGCAATCATTTTGTGATAGACACATACATCCGTCACTATTTTGTACACCTAAACCGAATACAGGGTTCTATGTCAATTATATCTCAATTAAAGGGGAAAAAAGGTATGAGACCATCTGGGAGAAAAATCTAAGTGGTTCTTGGAGGAAGGAATGCTCAGGCCTTGCAGAGGTGGTGATACCTAAAAAGAAGTCAGTGTTCAGAAAAAGGGCAGGACTCGGGGATAGGTTTCCCAGCACAAAAGGCTTAGGGACTTCCCAAAGAAGGCTTCTTGGAGACCTGCGTGTATTCAGTGGGGAGGAGCGGAGAGGTGGAAACTAAGCTTCCGGGTGGTGGACGTGAGAAACAGACCTGGAGGGCATTTCCTGTGCAAGGCTTTGTGAGGTTCATGCCCTGGAGACAATGAGAAGCTACTGAATGGTGTCCCACAGAAAAGGGACAGCCTCTGATTCTGAATTTAGGAAGCTCACTCTAACCAGAGTGAAGATTATCTGTCCCATGACATCTCTGGCACTTAGCAGTTTCCAATCAGTGATCATTGCTATGATTTAGTAAATCATTTGCCTCTTATAGATGAAAATAACCCATGTGTTCTGTCTCGGGAGTATTTTTCACACGTGTCTTTCCTTGCTGAGGTATTGTGTGCATTGTTTATCTCATTTAAGTTATGTCGTTGGCATTCTTCTCATCAACAAGAGTAGTGAAAGTGGTTCTGAATAACATAACGACTTAACATGGGAAAGACAGCTCCCTGCCAGTTGATGTGGTTCCAAACACCCAGGATTTAACGTGCAGGGGCTTCTGGCTCTTTCTAAGTCCATCAAGGTAAGAACTGCTGCAATTCAGATTGGTGTTTTAAGTACTCAACTATTTTCAGCAATAGTCAGGACAGCTGATTGGTCACTCTCGTTACTCATGTTACAACCTAAACTCATCACCTTTCTTGTGCCATCCGCAGAAGGGGTGAAACCTCACGAATAAGCCCCAAGCAGAAAGAACCCACCCAGCCCCAGCTGCCAGAAATTCCAAAGCTATTTTCTTGTCTTCTTGTGATGCTAGGCAGCTCTGCTTTAGTTGTCAAAGGAACAGAATCTCTTTTGGCCCTGACTTTTTAAACTTTTGAGGCTGAAAATGAATTCCATCTAGTAGGAAAAGTGGTCTGCTTGTTTTTTTCTCTGATAAAAGTTCATAAGAGATGGGCTAGCAGCATTGAGCATCTTAATTCTTTGGAAAATGTGCTAGAATCGTCTATTAGCTTTGCAACATTAGTCACGAACAGTAAGCATCTCAAGAGAGATCCTTGTGAGTCATGACCATCACCAACAGACAAGCAAGAACATCACCTGAGTCCCACCTGCTTCCTTGTGAGTCACTCCATAGTGAAGGAACCACTAGGTTAAAAAGAGGACAGCACTAAAAAAATTTTGTTTAATATTTTTGTTAAAGTTTGTTGGGTGCTTTCCATGTCTCATGAATGTACCAATACTTGCTTTACATTTATTAATACTAACTCTTCCACAGCTTACAGAGGAGGGAACTGTGGCATACAGACATTAAATAACATATTCAAGACCAAAACGTGGTAGGAGCCACTGACTTACTGACTCTGGGTTCTCTTCTCTTAACCATTATGCTATGCCACAGTAAATACCAACACAGAGTACATGTGCCCGACCTTGAGAAAATTCTAGCTGTGGAGAAAGCCACATGTACATAAAATGTTGAATAATAAGGAGAAAAAATACAAGAGCTGACAAAAAGCAGATGCCTGATAAAGAACAGAGTTGGTAAAAATTCAAAGGTAGGCATGATTCCAGCAAACAGGAGAGGTCCGGGAATGTTGATGGCTTGGAGACTGAATTGGCTATACAAGGATACAAGAGGGTGGGGGTCCCTGCAGAGAAGGTGGCTGAAGGCGGGAATGTCCTTGGTGAGCCCAGGGAGGGGGGGAATAGGTAAGATGGTCAGGTGGGGTCGGGTCTATAAGATGCCTTGAATGTAGGGTATTTGCGTTTGGTCAACGTGAAGGTTCAATGGACACAGGAAGAGGCTTTCTGATGTTGGGACATCGCAGGCTTCAGAGTCAGAAGTCCTACACTCAACGCCATACACCTGCAGAACTTGGGACCAGTTACTTCATCTCTCTACACTTCAATTTCTGTAAAATGCCCCTGGAAATTAAAATTTTCACCTTGCATGATAGTTTCTGGGTTCAAGATCATTTGCATGCAGGATAGAATCAAGTGCTCCACACATAGTAGCTTTTCAATAAACAGCTGCTATCTTTATCTTACTTTTAAGTAAGTTACAACGTAACAATTGTAATGTGACAATTACATTGTTACAGTGATTGTTCCATTGCTGAAAATAGTTTTTGATCTTTTTGCATATAATTTCTCTCAGGTGGAGATGGTATATTCATTGCAAAAGAAAGTCTGCTTCGTTATTTTTCCTAAACAAGAATTTTTTTTCTACTGTAAATGTGCTGAAAAAATTGTTCAGAATCCAAAGGCTCTATACTAACATTTTGGTATGTTTTCTCTCATTTGGTCTTCCTTAGGGGTGATACTCTTATTCACCATGCTCATAGGATATCTGTAATTCTTGACCTTAATTTTTTAATGTGTGTGTGACTTTTGCTAAACAATACTACGAAGATTGGTGATTTACGTTACCAGATTCTGTTCTAATTATCTTCAGTTGTTTTCAAAGAAAAAAGATTTCCCCCCAAAGTTGGAGATTTTCCATATTAATGGGAAAAACACCTTTAAAAAAAATCCCAACAAAGTATAGGTGGATTGTTCTATTCCTCCGAAGTTTCTGGGCTAATAAGAGGCAATCCCTGCCCTCACCCTCAAGGAGCTTCCTAGGGCAGATAAAATAAGGTTACAAATGATATAAAATGATACATTGCAGGACCTGTGATCAATTTCAGTACGTTTCCAAAGCTGTTTTTGTACCATGTTGAATGTTGCTGGATATCTTGGGGAAAGCATCCCTCAGGTTTAGATATCTTGGGGAAAGTGTCCCTCAGGTTTTCCCCGGAGGTGCTTGGACTCAATTGGACGTATCCATCAAGCGGATCTGCTCAAAATCTGTTATATTATTTCCCAATCCCNCCCCCCCCCCCCGCCCACTTGCCTGGTGAGAAAGTCTCTGCGCTTCCCCGCTCATCCACTCTGCCTGTCATTTCTGGCCACTCAGTGAACATTTTGTGACCTGCGAAAGAAAGGAAGGCTTTGAAAAAAGAACCCAGTTCTTTTTTTAGTGATATACAATGTTGACAGAAATATACTCCAGAGGAATTCAACGCCGCTTTTTTCGGTTCCTGGCACGGCTGCTTTAGTGCCTCAGTAAGTGAAAAATGAGCACGGGAAACTCCTGACAGTAGTAACGGGAGCAGGAGCGCCTTCGCCTCCAAGCCAATGATTAGATTCTACTGTACAAACAGGGAGATGTCTCTGAACTCCTCACCTCGGAAAGGCAAACCCCGAGAAGGAAACACCCCTCCCACGTGCTTTGAAGCATTCACCTTGTAAAAGGAAAAAAGGACTCTTTAAAGAGTTCTTCATGCAGAGAGAAGAGGAAGTTCTTTGAAGTCCAGGATGATTTCGGGTCACCACGAAACCAACTACGCTTCTATCTATAAGCAATCCTGACCTTTTGGACCCAAAACAATAGAACCACAACCGGGTTATTTCTTCGTCAGTGTGTCTCCAGGAAAGTCACAAAAAACTATCAGCACCCAAGAGGCTGCTGTCTTTGCCCCCTCTCCCCGTTCCCTGCCATTCCTTCGCTAAAAGGAAACCGCCGCCAGTGGCCAGAGTAAAATAAATACATGGAGATTTTTTTTTTCTCCTCTAAGAATATAATTATAGGAGAGAAAAGATCCACTTTTGTGAAGTTAACAGATCCAGATAATGTAACGTGTCTTTTCTCTTGATTAATTCAGTACTCAAAGCCAGGACCCAAGGGTTAAGTACCTCTCTGATTTAAATTTAAATGGTAAATTCGTTTATTGAAGGATGTTTAGAAAAGCGGTCCACAAAGACAGCTGGAAAATTCCCAGGAGGAACGGCCACTTGGGCAATGTCCTATTGATTCTTCTGTTTATCCAAATGGTTCTCTGGACCGAAGCTCAACAGCCTACAGAGCTAATTCAACGCTCAACATTCTCTCTCCCTCAGAGATTCCGAGCTACCGTTGATGGGCACCATTCTACGGCTCAGTCACAGCCAGGACAAGGGCATCTCAAACCATCTCAAAGACCTGTGATTGGGTTTAGAAGTTTCACGCCAGAAACTTTGAAACCGAAGTTTCAGAAGAATGGAAAAGCCAAATATTTTTATTTTATTATACATAGTTATGAAACTACTTCTCTTCTAGAAAGGATATGTTTTATTTTGACGAAAAATGTGTGTGTGTGTGTGTGTGTGTGTGTGTGTGTGTGTGTGTGTGTGTGTGTGTGTCTTCCAATCCCTTACGGCTTCTGACTATCTATGGCACTGCTAGCTGTCTTGGCAGGCCGTGGAGCTAAGGAGAGCAAGTTAGTGGAACCATTGGCCCTGCGGGCCAGACAATTTTGACTCACGTGAAATGACTGTCAGCACACCCCCTCGTCATGGGTAGGAGTCCCTCATTATCACAGGGATGGTGATGAATCTGGACAAATAGAATAAAAACGGATTTCTTATCATTTCATAAAGGCTTAGGACTTTATAAAGTCTAGGGTAGGTCAATGGTATCATCTCTGTTTTTAAAAATACTAAACACTATGTAAATAAGTCAATAGATATATGTTGTCTTATGCTTGAAGATTTCACAAAAAAATTCTTAAAACCTTCCTCAGTGTCCAGTAATGGCTGAAAATGATGTGGGTCCCCTTTCTTATATCCTAAATCTGGGGAGAGTATCCTATATCCATACAATATAGCCGTAGGACCTCTTTAGATGGCAGATAGGGCCTATCCAGACTATTCCGTCCCAAGATATGGTCCAAATTGTACATGTGAAGAAGTTCAAGATAAGTTTTAAATTCAATAAATATTTGTGGTTGATTATATGCAAGACACTATCTTTTCTCTTATGGAGAAAGATTCGGAGCTCCGACAAAAATATGGATGATCAGTTCACAAAGGTTTACATGCGTTAAGGAAGAAATACTCCATATGGATGTTTTCTGAGCCTCAGAGAATAATAAAGAGGGATTTAATTTTGAGGCAGTTGCTCAAAACACCAACAATGTGAGAAATGGAATAACAACTGAATGGAACAATGATTTAATCCTACAAAGCACTTGCAGTGCCCTAATAGGAATAATATTCCAACTATTTTTATAGCAATCCCTTGCTCTTTTTTTTTAAAAAAAGATTGATTTTATTTGTTATGTATGTATGTATTTCAAGTGTGTGAGTGGGGGACGAGCAGAGGGAAAGGGAACATTTCAGGCAGACTCCGTGCTGAGCACAGAGCCCAATGTGGGGCTTGACCTCATGATGCTGAGATCATAGCTTCAGCCCAAATCAAGAGTTGGAGGCTTACCCGACTGAGCCAGCTGGGTGTCCCAGCGATCCCTTGCTCTTACTAGTTATGCATACAACCCTAGATCTTCTACTCAAATTTTGCCTATTTGTTAAATTTTATATAAATAGGATCACACAATAAGCATTTTTTGGGGGGTCTAGCTCCTTTTGATCAAAAATTATGTTGTGATATCAACTGTTTTTGAGCACAGTTTTAATTCATTCATTTCCATTGCTTCTGAAATTGCTTTCGGGATTTAACAAGTGAAAAATTCCTGAAATGAGCATTCTTGCTTATGATAAGCATGCTTTTCTCTGAGTATATACCAAGAAGTGGGGCTGTAGGTTGTAGTGACTGTAAATGCTAAATCTTAATAGATATTGCCACACTGTTTCCAAGGTTGTTGTACCAATTTTCAGTCTCAGACACGATGTATTGGAGTTCCAGTGTATAGAGTTATTGTCTTTGCCAACACTTGGTAATGTCCATTTTTAAAATGTTAGTCATTCTGGTCATGTCATTTAATCATGGTTTTAATGAACATTTCCCTGATTACTAACGAGGTTGAACACATTTTATAAATTTACTGGCCAGTTGGATCCTTTTTTAAGAAGTACCAGTTAAAGTCTTTTGCCCATTTTGTATGGGTTCTATGTTTTTTACATACATGATTTGTTGGAGTTCATTATACACCGAATATTGGTTAGTTACACGTGCTGCAAAATCTCTTCCTGTATTGTGGCTTGCATTTTTACTTTCTTGTGTCTTTTGATGAAGAGATGTTCTTAAATTTAATGTAATCTAAGTGTTTAATTTTTTCCTTTATGGCTAGTAGTTTTTATATACTGTTTAGAAAATCTCTATATATCAAAAAGAGTATTTTCCTATATGATCTTCCAGATGTAGTTGCTCAGTACAATCTGCCTGGATTAACTTTTTGCCTGTGGTAAGAGACAGGAGTCAAAGTGATTTTTTTGCCCTGTGACTAACCACTTGACCCAGTACCACTTCTTGAAAAGACCACCTTTGCCTCACTGCTCTACAGCTTAACATGGTCAAAAACAAGTGTCTAGTCATATATCTGTTTCTGAGCTGAGCATTTAATATCATTCCCATGTCTTTGTGACAACGTTAGACCATCTTAATTACTACATCTTTATAAATATGTCTTGATATTTATTATAGCAGGTTCTCTCATCTACTTCTTCTTTAACTCATTCTATTATTGATCTTTCTTTTCTTTGTATAACTCTTTCAGAATCACACACACACAGAGTTTGCAGTTGATCAGAATTGGAGAGACATGACATTTTTTATAATATTCAGTCTTTCAGTGATATGTCCCTCCATTTTTTAGGCTTTTAATTTTCCTCAGTAGTTTTTTTGATGTTTTCAGTGAAGGGAACTTGCACATATTTTGTCAGATTCATTTTGATATATTTCATGTTATTGATGCTGTTATTAATTTTATATTTTTAAATTCTACATTCTCTTTCCTGTGTATAGAAACGCAAATTGACCTTAACAGCTTTATTTTTTTAAGATTTAATAATTTATTTGAGAGACAGAGAGCACACATGAGGGGAGGGGATGACAGAATCTTCAAGCAGGCTCCCTGCTGAGTGCTGAACCCGAGGTGGGGCTCGATTCCATGACCCATGAGATCATGACCTGAGTTGAAATCAAGAGTCAGACTCTCCACCAACTGAGCCACCCAGGCGCCCCTATTTTAGCAGCTTTAATTCACATACAGTAAACTGTACATATTTAAAATGTACAATTTGATAAGTATTGACATTTGTGTGCAGCTAAGAGACTATCGCAAAATCAAATCGAGTGAGCAGAGCGTATCCATCACTCCCACTTGTTCCTTTCTGTAACTGTCCTATCCCCTCCCATGACTCCAATCCCTATGTGAGCCCTGATTTGCTTTTATGGACTATAGATGAGTTGGCATTTTCTAGAATTTTATTTTTTTAAGTTTTTAAAGTTTTTTTAAATTCCAGTTAGTTAACGTACAGTGTAATATTAGTTTCAGGTGTACAATATAGTGATTCAGTCCTTCCATAAAACAGTCCTTGCTCATCACCACAAGTGCCCTCCCTAACCCCCATCACCTTTATCACCCATCCCCCACCCCCCTCCCCTCTGGTAACCAGCAGTGGGTTCTCATAGTTAAGAGTCTATTTCTTGGTTTAATGCGCTCTCTCTCTTTCCCTTTGCTCATTTGTTTTGTTTCTTAAATTCCACATATGAGGGTGCCTGGGTGGCTCAGTGGGTTAAAGCCTCTGCTTTCGGCTCAGGTCATGATCTCAGGGTCCTGAGATCGAGGCCCGCATCAGGCTCCCTGCTCGGCGGGGAGCCTGCTTCCCCCTCTCTCTGTCTGCCTGCCTCTCTGCCTCCTTGTGATCTCTCTCCCTCTGTGAAATAAATAAATAAAATCTTTAAAAAAAATTCCACATATGAGTGAAATTATATGGTATTTGTTTTTTCTCTGACTTATTTTGCTTTAGCATAATACTCTGCAGTTCCATCCATGTCATTGTAAATGGCAACATTCCATTCTTTTGATGGCTGAGTAATATTCCATTGTATGTATATACATCTTTATCCATTCAACAGTCGGTGGACACTTGGGCTATTTCTATAATTTGGCTATTGTAGATAATGCTGCTGTACACATCAGGATGCATCTATCTCTTTGAATTAGTATTTTTGTATTCTGTGAGTAAATACCTAGTAGTGCAATTGCTGAATTATACATTAGCTCTGTTTTTAACCTTTTGAGGAACCTCCATGTTGTTTTCCACAATGGCTGTGCTAGTTTGCATTCCCCTCAACAGTGCAAGAAGGTTCCCCTTTCCACATCCTTGCCAACATGTCTTGTTTATTGTGATGTTGACTTTAGCCATTCTGACAGGTATGAGGTGACATCTCATTATAGTTTAGATTTGCATTTCCTCGATGGTGAGTGATGGTGAGCATCTTTTCATGTGTCTGTTGACCATCAGGATGTCTATTTGGAAAAATGTCTATTCATGTCTTCTGCCCATCTTTTTAATTGGATTGTTTTAAGGGTGTTCAATTTTATATGTTCTTTTTGTATTTTGGAAACTAACCCTTTATCACATGTGTCATTTGCAAATATCTTCTCCCATTCCATAGGCTGCCTTTGTTGATTGCTTCCTTCACTGTGCAAAAGATTTTTATTTTGATGAAGTCCCAATAGTTTATTTTTGCTTTTCTTTCCCTTGCCTGAGGAGACCTATCTAGAAAGAAGTGGCTACTACTGATGTTAAGTCAGTTACTACCTGTGTTCTCCTTTAGGATTTCTGTGGTTTCAGGTCTCACATTTAAGTCTTTAATTCAGTTGGAATTTATTTTTATTGTATGGTGTAAGAAAGTGGTCCAGTTTCCTTCTTTTGTATGTTGCTGTCCAGTTTTCCCAGCACCATTTGTTGAAGAGACTGTCTTTTTCCCATTGGATATTCTCTCTTGCTTTGTCAAAGATTAATTGACCATATAGTTATGGGTTCATTTCTAAGGTTTCTTAGAATTTTGTTATTAATGGGTTCATATAGTATGTACCTTTTTTATCTGGCTTCATTCACTCACCATTATTATTTTGACATTCATTCATGTTGTTTCGTGTAATAATCATCCATTATATTGTTGAGGAATATTGTGTTGTATGGATATACCACAATTTCTTTATCTATTTACCTGCTGGTGGGCCTTTGAGTTGTTTCCAATTGGGAATATTACAAATAGAGCTGCTATGAACATTTGTGTACAAGTCTTTGTATGGGCATATGATTTCATTGTTCATGCATAGTTACCTCTTATGGAATGGATGGAGTGGACAGTAGGCATATGTTCACCTTTTAAAAAGTATCAAACTGGTTTTGCATATCAGGATCATTTTGTATTATTCTACAAACAATGCGTGAGAGTTCCAGTTGTTCCATATCCACACCACTCTTTTTAATCTTAGCCATTCTAATAAGTGTGTAATTATATCTAACTGAGCTTTTAATTTACAATTCCCTAATAATTAATGATGTAGAACATCTTTTCATGTATCTTTTTCCATTTGCATATCTTCTTTGGGAAGTGTCTCTTCAAGTCATTTGCCCATCTTTTTTTTTTATTATTGGATGGCTTCTTTTATTACTGAATTATAGGTGTTCTTTATTCTGGATATAAACCCTTAATAGATACATGACTTGAAAATCCTTTCTTCCACTCTATGGTTTATTTTCGATTCTCTTAGTAATTTCTTTCAAAGAACAGAAAGTTTTAATTTTGATGTATTATAATTTATCAATTTTTTTTCTTTTAAGAATCTTGCTTTTGACATTGTATCTAAGAAATCTTTGCTTAACCTCAGGTACTGTGGACTGAATGATGCCCCTTCCATTCATATACTGAAGCCCTAATGCCCAACATAACTATATTTGGAGACAGGACTTATGAGGAGGTAATTAAGGTTAAATGAGGACATAACTATGGGGGCTCTGATCCAAGATGATTAGTTTTCTTATGAGAAAAGACATCAGAGAACCTGCATTCTCTCTGCAATGTGGGCCTTCAATGAGAAGGCAGCCATCTATGTCAGAAAGAGAGTTCTTGCCAGAAACTGAATCAGCAAATACCTTGATCTTAGACCTGCCAGGCTCCAGAAAGGTGGGAAATAAATTTCTGTTGTTTAAGCCACCAAGATTGCAGCATATTTTTATAGCAGCCCAAGCAGACTAATACACTAGATGATGAAAATTTTGTTCTGTATTTCCTTTTAAAGTTTTTGTGGTTTTGGATTTTTACATTTATATCTGTGATCCATTTTGAGTCATTTGTGTATTGATCTTTAATTTATTTCAGCAAAATTTTGTGGTTTTCAGTATCCTTAAGTATTTCATTTTCTCATATTTTTTGTCATTATAAACAGTATTTTTATTTCAACTTCTAGTTGATCATCACCACCACTGAGAAATATAAATGATTTTTCTGTACTGATCATACATTAGCCAACCCTGCTAAGTGCGCCAATAATTTCTAGTAGTTTTTTTGTACACAGGATTTTCTACATAGAGGAACAAGTTGTCTGAAAATAAACACAATTTTACTTCTTTCATTCCAATCTGAATGCCTTTCTTTTTCTTGCCTATGACATTGGCTAGAACCTTCAGTACAACCACTATTGAATCAAAGTGGTAAAAGTGAAAGTCCTTGTTTTGTTCCTAATCTTTAAAAGAGAACATTCAGTGATCTTATAATGAATATTCATTCATCGTAAGTATGATTTTGCCTATAGGATGTTTAAAGATGAAGGGTTTTTAATTGCAATTGAATTTCTTTAATTGATAAAAGCATATGCAGATTATACATTTCTTCCTTAGTGTGCTTTTGTACTTAGGTCTTTCAAGAATTTCTCCTTTACTTTAAATTTTTCAAGTTTAATAACTTAAGATGATTCATAATGCTCACATATTTTTCTTTTAATACATGTCAAAACAAAAAGGATGTCATTTTCCTCATTTCCAATATTGGTAATTTGTGTTTTTATTTCCTAATTGATATGAAAAGAGGTTTTCATAAGTTTCATGGATCCTCTCAAAGAACTAACTTTTTGTTTTATTGATTTTTCTCTATTGTTCTTCTTCTATTTTCTGTTTTTTTGTTTTGTTTTGTTTTGTTTTTTTCTTACCTTGGGCTTACTTTGAGTTTCATTTGCCCTTTCTCTTCTCATTTCTTAATTTACAAGCTAAGGTCATTGGTTTGTGATCTTTGTTCCTTTCTAGTTTAGGCTCAATGCTATAAGTTTTCCTCTAAGTTCTGCTTTAGCTACATCACACAATTTTTAAATCTTGTGTTTCCATTTTAATTCAATTCAAAATATTTTCTATTTTTTAATTTCTTATTTGATCCATAGGTTATTTAGGAATATACTCTTTCATTTCCAAATACCTAAAAGTTTTCTAAAAATCTTTCTGTTGATTTCTGATTTAGTTTCATTTAATCAGGGAACACTTTTTATATGACTTTAATAATTTTACAGTTTTGAAATTTATCTTATTCTCATAACAATTTCACCTCTATATGGAAAATAGTCTGTGATCCCTGGGGGGAAAAATGTGTGTTCTTTGCTTTTTGATAGAGTTGTCTGAAACTGTCAACTAGGTTGATTGAAAGTGTTTCTGTAAATATAAATTTGATTGCTTGATAGTGTTGCTCAAGTCAACTATAATTTTACTGATTTTCTGTCTACTTTCTGTCAATCATTGAAACCTCTGACTATATTTATGAATTTATCTATTGCTCTTTGTAGGCCTATCAGTTTTTACTTTATATAATTTGAAACTCTGTCAATAGGTAGCACCAATGTTTAAAATTTTGTACTCCTTGATTAATTACCTCCTTTACCATTATGGATTAACTTTGAAATTTTTATTCTTTCCTCTGAAATTTACTTTTTCAGATATCCATACAGTTATTCCAACTTTTTTTATTCATCTGAATATTGAATACCTTTTTCTTTTATTCTACTTTTGACCTATTTGTGTCTTTATATTAAAAATAGGCTTCTTGTAGGCAAAATATAGGTGGGGCCTGCTTTTTCATTCATTTGAACATCTCTGTCTTTTAATTAAGGTATTTATTCCATATAATGTGTTTATT
Organism: Ailurus styani; assembly: GCA_002007465.1. Classification (NCBI taxonomy): domain Eukaryota; kingdom Metazoa; phylum Chordata; class Mammalia; order Carnivora; family Ailuridae; genus Ailurus; species Ailurus styani. The sequence goes on along the minus strand of LNAC01000414.1, from coordinate 1,638,702 downwards.
GTTAAATTGTTTATAGTTTCTATCAGGATTTAGTTTCATATTCTTTGTTTTGATTATCTTATCTATTCTTTGTTCTCTCTCTCTGACTTCTTCTTCTTTTTTTTTAATTATTATTTGCCGCAGGGGTACAGGTCTGTGAATCATCAGACTTACACCTTTCACAGCATTCACCATAGCACAAACCCTCCCCAGTGTCCATAACCCAGCCACCCTATCCCTCCCCTCCCACCCCCCAGTAACCCTCAGTTTGTTTCATGAGATTAAGAGTCTCTTATGGTTTGTCTCCTCCCCAATCCCATCTTGTTTCATTATTTTTCCCTCCCTACCCCGATGACCCCCCACCCTGCCCCTCAAGTTCTTCATATCAGAGAGATCATATGATAATTGTCTTTCTCTGATTGACTTCTTTCACTCAGCATAATACCCTCTAGTTCCATCCACATCATTGCAAATGGAAAGATTTCATTTCTTTTGATAGCTGCATAGTATTCCATTGCATATATATACCACAACTTCTTTATCCATTCATCTGTTGATGGACATCCAGGTTCTTTCCATAGTTTGGCTATTGTGGACATTACTGCTATAAACATTCAGGTGCATGTGCCCCTGAGGATCACTACCTTTGTATCTTGAGGGTAAATACTCAGTAGTGCGATTGCTGGGTCATAGGGTAGCTCTATTTTCAACTTTTTGAGGAACCTCCATACTGTTTTCCAGATTGGCTGCACCAGCTTGCATTCCCACCAACAGTGTAGGAGGGTTCCCCTTTCTCCACATCCTCGCCAACATCTGTTGTTTCCTGACTTGTTGATTTTAGTCTCTGGCTTCTTTTGAATTAATTTGGTACTCTTCCTGATTTCATTTTATCTCTTTTGGTTTTTTTCCTCATGTTTTTGTAACTGGGGTTTCTTGCACTTCTTCTATTTCTGTGTTTACCATTTTCATCAAATTAGAAAAAAATTTAGCCATTATTTTTTCTAATATTTTTCTGCCCTCCCTTCTCCTTTACAGGAGACTTAAGTTACATATATCTTAGCTTCTTTCAACTTTTCTCATTGACTATTGATCTTCCATTTACTTTCTCCCCAGGTTTTGTTAGTTTCTATTTCTATGCCTTCAGGTTCACCAAGTTACACTCTCTTTTACACATTTTCTAATGGGTATATTAGATTCTATGATGCATAGTTGATTTAGCTAAATCTAATATAATTGGCATTTTTACAATTCTTTCTGGACAGTGCAGTTATCTTGAAACATTTTAACTCTATTGCCTCTACAACTAATGTGGCATTACTATCATGTATCTTAATTCTATATATACTTTAACACTCACAGGACAGTATTATTATTTTTATCAACCAAGTTGTCTATTTCCTCACATTTGCTCATCTTTTTAAAAATCCTTTTATTTCTTACCAAATTCCTGACCTTCACTCTAGAATCATTTTCTATCTACTTGGAAAATAATCAGGGTGTCTGGGTGGCTCAGTCGTTAAGCGTCTGCCTTTGGCTCAGATCATGATCCCGGGGTCCTGGGATCGAGCCGTGCATCAGGCTCCCTGGTGGGTAGGAAGCCTGCTTCTCCCTCTCCCACTCCCCCTACTTGTGCTCCCTCTCTCGCTGTGTCTCTCTGTCAAATAAATAAAATCTAAAAAAAAATAGTAATAATAATAATAATCTTTAGTATACCCATACTGCTGTTCTACTGATGATGAATTATCTCTGTTTTTGTCTGAAAATACATTTGTTTGGTTTTTTGTTGTTGTTGTTGTTTAAGATTTTATTAATTTATTTGGCAGAGTGAGAGACTACAATTAGGCAGAGAGGCAGGCAGAGAGAGAGGAGGAAGCAGGCTCTGCAGGGAGCCCGATGCAGGCCTCGATCCCAGGACCCTGAGATCATGACCTGAGCCGAAGGCAGAGGCTTTAACCCACTGAGCCACCCAGGTGCCCCTGAAAATACGTTTTATTCCTAAAGGATATTTTCACTGGGTATAGATGTTTGCCTTGTCAGTTATTTTTCAGTTTTCCCCAGCATTTTAAATATGTTATTCTATCGTTTCCTGATTTATTTTCCTTTTGAGAACTCAGTAGCCAGTCTAGCAGTTATTCCTTTAAAAGCAATTTGTTTCTTTTTTTTCCCCCTTCTGGCTGCAGTGTTTGATTTCTAAGTGTGATTTTCTTCTTAGTTATTGAAATATATAGGGCTTCTTGATTCTGCATCATGATCCTTCTTATCTTTTCTCAGCTGTATCTTATCCACTATTTAATTGAAATATAATTTTCTATTAAAATCATATATGATAACTTTCTAGAGTTTTTATTTTAATTCTTATTACACTTCCCAGTTCTCTACCAAAGTTCTCAATTATCTTACATCTCTTTAAACATAAAAAGTAGGACTACCTTAAGGTCTGTGTTTGAATATTCCAATATCTGGGTTCCTATGGGTATCTTTCTGTAATCTGATACTTCTGCTCATTTTCCTTCATGTTGTTTTGTCTTTTCATGTTCAAATTATTCTAGAAATAATTAAGGCTAAAATTAATGTTATCTTTCTTGAGAAGGGATCTATTTGTTTGAATCCGAAAGGGACCTGGAAGTAGTAATATTCCAGGAAGCTCTTAATCTAATATTAGGGATTGAGATGGCATAAAGCTGGGCTTTCTGTTTGTGTGACCTCTTTCTTCCTGATTCATCCATATTCCCAGGATGCAGCCCTCAGGATCTTAACTAGAGTAAGACTTGTTCACAGGTGTTCATAGCTTGAGTGAGTCTTGGTCCTCACTACCTCTTACTTAGCTCTGCAAGACTGTCAAAAATGGCACTTACTCTTTCCACGCTTGGGAGAGAAAGGAGGAAAAACAGTAAGGTTAAAAACAACCCCACATATTGAGGTTATTACCCTAAACCTGCATCCTCTCCCAAATCCTGGTTCCATTACTTACCTCTTATTTGTCTTCTCTCCAGTGAGTTTAAATAGACTTTTAAAACTTTTTGCAACTAGTCAATTTTTTTCTCAGCAGGGAAGTTGGTTTGAAATATTTAATTTATCATGATCAGAAGAAGTAACTCTTTTTCCACTTGCCTTTGTTTTGTTTTGGTTTGTTTTCAATTGTTACTATGGCAGTGGGGGAACATTGGCAAACTGAATTGTGGCTGGTGGTGAACAACTGTAGGAATGTAAGTGTCATTTATAGTTAAAAGTGTTTACAGTCTTCCCAAATACATGAGGCTTATAGATGCTTCTTTCTTAATTTAAATATAATAGATAAATCCAATCTGAACATTGCTCTCTGCACTCCCAGTAACTCCCCTCTGAGAGACTTCTTTGGTCCTTACCTCAACTACTTCTACTGTAATTTAATTGTTTTGTGTCTGTTAAGTCCTCATTTTCTGAGTTGTTTGCAAGGTACTTTAGGTGTAAGATTTTATCCTAAATTTTTTTCTATCTCCTTCTGATACTTAAGACCATCCCCATTACTAAAATGATGGGTACTTAGGGGGAGAAAAAAATAGGTGAATGAAGTTCAGATGCCCTCACTTGGACTCAAGAAGAAACCCAAGGTTATTTTGTTGCCATTCAAGATCGTCATGGTCTGCCACTGCCATAGTCCCCAGCTGTGTATTATTACAGTCCTGCTTCCCCAATGCCTAGACACAGAAAGTCAATGCTCTAATCCCACTGCTTACATGCCATACATCCCCCCCTCAGAGTGTAGCTTGTAAATTCTAGTCCTGCTGCCCAGATTCCCTCCCTCTCTGCTGTCTCCTGCTTAGCTGTGAGAACTCGGTTTAGACATCACCTCCTCCAGGAAGCTTTCCTGATTTATTGCAGTAATTGGTGATTATAGGTGTTCCATCTTAACCCCATTCCAGTGCTTTCAGGACTATATTAGAATCATCTCTTTATCTGTATGTCTCCTACACTTGACTGTAAATTTCTCAAGAGGCTTATGAATTCATTGTCTATATACCTATTGCTTTTTCAAATCCTAGATTCTCAATAAATACTGAATAAGTGAGTAAATACAGAGATATTACAGATAAAGAGAATGAATATGCTGAATTAAGTCAATTGCTGAAAGTTACACAAATGATGGATGGTAACAACATGCAAATGAATGTTTTAGACCATGTTGTCAGCCCTCCATGAGCTATGCTACAAAAAATTAAACATGGCCAAGGAAAATCCTTAAAGAAGAAAAAGAGGTAAACGTAATGTCCTCCTTTAAAAAAAGGAAAAAGGAAATATTGGTCAGCCCAAAACAAAGTGCCTGGGAAGTTACTAAGATAAATCATCAAAATGATCAATTTGCAATCACCGAGGAGAGCATAACAGACTGGGAAGCAACCAACATGGCTTTTAGAGAAACAAATCATGCCAGACCAATTTAATTTCCTCCTATGATAGAGTGACAGGCCTTGTAGATAAAAAGGATGCAATAGATGTAATCTCCCTAGACTTCTGTAAGCCTTTGATTCTGTCCTACCTGACATTCTCATCAACAAACTGGGGAGATCTAATCTAAACCACACAACTATTCCGTGGGTGCACAGCTGACTGGGCAGAGGCCTCCAGAAAGCAGTTGTCAATGGCTTCACATCAGCCCAGGAGAACAGAACTGGCAAGAAGCCTTGCGGTGGGGCCTAGGATCATTTGAAATTTTTACAGTTAAAATGAAAGGTCAAATTATTTTTTAAAAAGACATATGTAATAAAGGATTTGTTTGCACAGGAACCACTGCAAATACATTTGGAATCAAAGGAGTGTCTCTACTTGGGATTACTTGGCATAAAACAAATGGATCAGCAAGCAAATAAATACTTTGTGAGCCACCTCTCTTCATATTAAAGAGATTGCGTTACGGATGAATGAAAGTGCCAAGTCTACAGTGGTGCCCCCAGAACTGCCATCACTTCCACCCCCGCTACCACTGCCTGTGTTGTCTTCTGAGTGAAATCTCTGCTAATCAATACCCTGACATCTGCTTCTGTCATCTGTTTGTTCTGTGTTGCTGTGGACTGCCGGCCGGCTCCATCCCTACTACTCTTGCCCCAGCTTCCTCAGCTGGTGACACAGATCATTCCAACCCAAGTTCCCTCTTCTTAGTCTGTCTCATGCAATCTACTTGCACTCACAATACCGACCCTGTTCTCACCCGTGTTTTCTTCCCTTGCTCAGTACCTGGGTGATGCAGGTGAATGAGATAGATTGAATGGAAATTCAAGCTAATAAAGAAGTTAGGGACCAACACTTAGAGATAAACTAATCATCAGGGCCATGTAGGATTTTTTTTTAAAAAAGAACAATTTCAGGGGTGCTTGGGTGGCTCAGGCGGTTAAGTATCTGACTCCTGATTTTGGCTCCAGTCATGGTCTCAGGGTCCTGGGATCAAGCCCCACATTGGGCTCTGTATTCAGAGCTCAGTGTGGAGTCTGTGGGAGATTCTCTCTCTGCCTCTGCCCTCCCCCTGGGCACTCTCTCTCGCAAATAAATAAATAAGATCTTTTTAAAAATAAATAAAAGGACAATTTCAGTAGGTTTCCCTAAAGTAGGGCCAGGAAAGTAAGAGATGGGAGAGATGGCTTGATGGAGTGGGCAACTAAAAAGAATGAGATAAAAGAGAATAATGTTATAAATCAGGTTCGGGGTTCAGATGAGAACTGGTCATCAACCACCACCAAAATGGCTAGAGATAAAAATGTTGGTATCGATGTGGAGAAAAGAGAATGTTGTGCACTGCTGGTGAGAACAGGAGCTGGAGCAGTCACTGTGGGAAACAGGATGGAGGTTCCTCACACAATTAAACAGAGAGAGACCCTATGATCCAGACATTTCCCTTCTGGATATTTACTCCCAAGAAAATGAAAAGACGAACTCTAAAACATATCTGCACCTCCATGTTTATAGAAGCATTATTTGTCATAACCAACACATGGAAATAACCTGTATCTATCCATGGGTGAATGGATAAAAAAGTTGCATTACATGTGTAATTCAGCCAGGAAAAAGGGAAATCCTGCCATTTGTGATAACATAGCTAGACCTTGAAGGCATTATGCTGAGTGAAATAAATCAGAGAAAGATAAATACTGTATGATCTCACTTACATAAGGAATCTAAAAAAGAACACCACCACCAAACTCATAGAAAGAAAGAACCCACTTGTGGTTATGAAAAATGGGGGTTGGAGAAAGGGGGAATTGGGGGAAGGTGGTCAAAAGGTACAGACTTCCAGTTATGAGATAAACAAGTGTTGGGGATGGAATGTAGAGCATGCTGACTACCGCTAACACTGCTGTGTGACATACAGGGAGAGTGTGCACACAGTAGATCCTAGGAGTCCTCATCACAGGAAGAACATTTTTTTTCTCTGCTTTTCTTTCTCTTTGTACTGTACCTCTTGGGGATGATGGTTGCTGACTAAAGTTACCATGGTAATCGTTCACGATTTATGTAAGTCAGGCCTTCATGCTGCACACGTTAAACTTATACAGTGCTGTGTGTCAATTATTTCTCAATAAAACTGAGAAAAAAACTGGCAGTCGAGACAATGGCCCAAAGATAAGGTACAAGAGGCCAAAAGAGCAGAGTGGTAGGAAAAGCACTTAACTTGAAATCATAAGATCTGCCACATATTAGCTCATTGACATTCAGAAAGTCATTCAGATTTTCCAAGTCTGATCTGTTAACTGTAAAATAAGGTTACTACCTAACCAATCAACACAAGAAAATCAAATCAAATGATATATATGAAAGAACAGAAAAGTATAAAGCAGCATATAACTGTTAAATTAGTAGTAGCGGTGGTGGTGTACCATCTACCAATATACCGGATGATACCTCTGTTTATAGAAGGTTTAGGTCAAGGAGATCACTTCTAAGAGGGGACGGGAATGTTGATTAAGGGTCAGAAGCACCTTTAAGACCCAATGGAACATCTTTGTGTAAAAGGAGATGAAGAGTCTTCTCTTTGGATGGTAACTTTGGAAATAAATGACCAAATGCCTTAACTATTTTTTTAAGATTTATTTATTTGAGAGAGAGAGAGAGAGAGAGAGCAGACGAGTGGGCAGAGAGGCAGAAGGAGACAATCTCCAGCAGACTTCTCACTGAGTGCGGAGGAGACGTGGGGGTTGAAATCATGACCTGAGCCAAAATCAGGGGTTGGATGCTTAACCACCTGAGCCACCCAGATGCCCCTGAATCCCTTAATTAAGCATCCATCCTCAGTGGTCATTTATGTCACCCAACTCAGCAGCAAAAGTCTAACAACTCAAATTACTCTCTAGATACGTAATGCCAACCAGAATAACAAGAGTAACATGAAAATCACCTTACCCACCTCATCGACGTATTTCAGGTGAAATGTTTTGCGGGACAATATGATTCATATAATGGCTTTAACACCCCGATCTGCATCTATGGGCAGGATAAAGGACCCCTGGAGGAAATGATGTATTCAGTATCATGAATTATACGCATCACTCTCTAAACTTCTCAGTTTTCCCTGGCCGGGAAGATTGTCCATCTTCTCAAACCAGCTGTACTTATTTCCACCTTTTCTGTTGATGAGTGTGAAAGTCACCTGTTCCCAAATTCATGTCCAGTGCATATAAATTAAAATTATCTTGTCAAAATTGATTTTACTGAATTCAAAATCTTGTCCTCTCTCCTTCCTTACCACCCTCTTTTTAAAAAAAAAAATTCTTTGCTTAAACAGAAAACATGACTTTTACACACTCTCATGGCTGACACAACTATCCATGTTGTCTCCAATACCCTTCATAAGAATATGTTTTTATAAAGTGAAGCAGGAACATAGCTAAGATCCTCCCTGTCCTGGTACAAGGCTCTCTGGGATCGAAGTTTCCAAAATCTTGGATATCAGCAGATTTCCTGAGTCTCGAGTTTTCTCCGCAAGTGTCCTGGTGGTCTTTCTGTCTGGAGGAGAGACTGTACGCCAACACTCAGTCAGAGGTGGCTGTCCTTCAGGGGGTGCACGTGGAAAGCCACCCAGCAGCTGGACTACTGCTATTTTTATGCAAACTCGTGCTTGAGAGATAAGGAGAGGTCTGCTCTGCTCCCTGGGGAAGAATCTTAACTCTAAAATGGTCAATTAGATTAAATGTCCCTTCTGGAAAGAACAAACTAACCACCAAATGGAATTTGTATTATGTAAAGATGGGCGAGTTAGATTTTGTTTGAGATAACTTCTGAATTCACTTATAGGACTCCCTCTTTGCAGGAACAATTAAGCAAGAATCCAGCAGTAATGATCTCAGGAACATTCAAATCTTGTTCATTGGCTGGTTAAATTCAGATTACAGAACGGCATCCCAGTAGTACTTGTCATGGGCTTACGGATTTGTGGGTTGAAGGAGTTCCCCCCCCCAAAAAAACACACACATTTATGTTTGTGGATTGTCATACTATCTGGGCAAAGTTATTGGAAACAATATCATTCTCCCCATTTCACAGGTAAGGGAACTGGAGCACAAGCTCGCACAACTGGATATTGGTTGAACTGTCCCTAAACCAAGACCTTTGCCTCCTAAGAGAGAACCCTGCTACGTCATAATTTTTTTATGGCTGTTGATGTATTTTGAAGATAAGTTGTCAGTGGAGGTTGTAAGTATCACTCTCACGAGGCCACTTGTCAATTCTAGCTGTTCATTTGTAATGGATTTGGCCATTTATGTTCTTTATGATATAAGTTTGCGAGTGTGGAAAAAGTGGCTCCTTGTCATTTGGTTAGGTGACCCGACAAGCCCGTTGCAGTGAAGTCTGAGCAGTGAGGTCTTGGGAGGGGTGGGAGGGGTGGCAAGAATAGAGCCAGAGGAGATCCCTAATCAGAGCCAGTGATCTGGAATGAAGCTACAAAGTAGGCTGCTTCGGAGGCAGAATTACATTTCAAGTTGTAAAATATGGTGACAGTTTTACTCAAAGTAGTTTTTCTACAAAGTCCACATGAATCTAATGTACTTTACAAACCTGAGTTAATTCATTTTAATCATATTCTACAATGAAGTGTCATTGTACCATTCTACTAGGAAAACTGAGTAAGTAGCCTAAAATAGAATGTAAATGGTTGCCTTTTTTAATTTTTTACTTTATGAATTACTGATTAGTAACAGTATTTAAGAGACAGAAATAAACTTAACTCTTGATTTAAGCCTTGGTTAAATACATAAAGAAATGTCAAACTCAAAATATGATTCAGGAATTACCTAGTAAGTTTTCCTTTTTTTTTTTTTTTCACTTTATAAAAGGGGGAGGGGACTTGAAGAAGAGAAAAAAAGAGCAGATCTGATGAAGGAAGGAGCTGGTGAACCAATGTGAGTGGTCCCCATTGTATTTCAGGCATCCAAAAGTGAACAGAAAATCGCAGTTTAGGGCAGGAAGCTGAACACCTACCATCATCTACAAATGCACTGTGATATTTCGAATCCCTTCTCCTGAGCCCGATTTTCATCATTTGCATTCTCCCTAGTGCTTTCTTGGAATGCTGGCCGCATTAGTGAAGCTCAGAGGCACTTACGGATCGCCAACTCATGTCACTGTTTGGACCCAAACAGAAAACGGAGTTTCGGGTTGGCGGAAGGTGCCAGAAAAGTGTGCTCTAAAAATACAGGTGGAATTCCCTGACAGTGGGCAGAAGGTGGAGGGGAGGGAGGGAAACAGTGAAAGGAAGACCTAAATAGAGCTTCGGTCTAGATGGAAAGGAGAAAAATAACTGTTAAGCATGATACTGCATGCTGAATACTATGGATATATGACGATTAAAGAGAAGTAACATGGAGGGTATAAATTGGTAACTAGTAGATAAATAAGTTCTGAAGATCCAGGGCACAGCAATATAGTACTGTATTGTGAACTTCAGAGTGGCTAGGTGAGTAGATCCTAATTATTCTCCCCACGAAGAGATGCGGGACATGATAGAGGTGTTCACGGATGCCATGGCGGTGATCAGGTTGCAGTGCGTAAATGTATTCCATCAGCACACTGTACACCTTACACTCGCACTGCGCTCTCTGTCAAATATATCTCAATAAAAATAAGAAGAAACTCCATTACTTCCTCAAGGATCAGTGAACATATAGGAATGGGGGAGACCTGCCCTAATAACAGTCATAATCCTTGACCAGAGTTGACTCCGTGGCTGAGTTTTTTCCACGCTCCACCTCAGTTCACCCTCCTGCCTTCCCCTATCATCTCTGTTTCAGATGAGGAACAAAAGGCCCAGAGAGATCAAACAGCAATCCCAAAGGCACCCAACCACTGAAAAGAAAGTCCTTTCTGAAGAAAAAGGAGTAAAAAAATAAGGAGAACCAACATGTATGGAATGCTACTCTGTGCCAAGCATGGTTCAAAGCCTTTCCACATGTGTTATCTCTTTTAGTAACAATATCTGAGGCAGTGCTATTTTATCAACGAGGAAACTGAGGCACAGAGCGCTTCAGTTGTCCATGGCCTCCCAGCTAATACATGGCCAAACCAGGATTCAAACCCCGACTAAAGAACCCTGGACCTTAAAATAGAGGTAAAAATTATAGCAACCTCATTAAGTTGTTCTATCAAATGAGTTGACATCTGTAGAAGGCTTAGCACTGTGCCTTGCACATAATATGCATTTAAGAAATATTATTTAATTATATTACTACCAATAAGATCATACCCTGCTGCTTCTCAAAATGTAGACTACGCAGCTGGTGAAAGTAAAACTGGAAAGATCAGCATTCCAGGAAAAACTCTTTAGAGGAGAATGAACAACGGGTATAAAAATAGGGGTTTTTCAAGGATAACTCAACTTGGATTTGAACACCTGGGTATTAATGCTCAGGGGAAATGCATCGAGGATACCAGGCATGAAATTAAGGAGAACGATTGGCCTGGAGGAAACTGAACCAGAAGTTGCCCAGGTTAGAGCCTGGAGCTGGAAATTCAACACATGAGGGAAATCAACTTATACCAGCAGGTTTTGTTTTTTGAGGAAAAGAAAGGAGTAGAACACATTCATAGAGCTCCATCTCCATCATGGCACAGGATCCTTACTTGTCTTCTAAGGGCCCAGAAAAGAGAGAGACAACTTTTTTTTACCCTGTTACTATCAATGAGGAAAAATCCATAGCGGCGGAGAACCGAGGCTATGGACGGGAGGGTCTAATCTGTGTGTGCACTTCCAGCTAGTCTCTTGTTCAAGTTTATGCTAATAAATGTGAGGCAATGATATATCCTTCCTTTTGAGTAATCAGGCTGTATTCCTGGTTTGGACTTCTGCAAGACGAAGGGTAGTTGGTCTCTCAGCCTCAGTCAGAGAGCAGAGAATTCCTGTTTGATCTTTTGACCTTGCTTTGTTGTCTAAGATGAAATTGTGTTGACAGCAAAGCCAGTTTCCTGGGCCAGCAACCTGTGCAGGCAGCCCAGACCCTGTGCTCAGAGGGCACTGGGTTTGATTTAATGTTCTGCTGTCACTGTCTTGCAACTCTTTAAGAATTTTATCTTTGGACGGATGTTTTGTAAGTGAAATCCAGTGAGACAGTGGGGAATATGTGTGAGCAGAGGAAATACACGGATTGTTCCTCCGTTCCCTGTCGCCCCATTCGTGTCTAGCATTTGGGATGCCCCTTGACCCTGCATGTATGGAACTCAGAGGTTCAAGGAGAGCACGAGCTAAGCATATTGCATTGCTAGAAGGTGCATGTATCAAGAAGGGAAATAAAACAGCTGAGTGGGTTTCATGTGGCCTTTCCACTCTTCTGATAAGAATAAACTACATATGTATATAGGAGTGCTGAAATAGGCATTGTGTGATTTCCGCGCTTATGAATTAATTGCTCTTAAATTTTCTTTGAGAACTGGCGTCCCACGCTATAAAGATGAATGGTACAATCTGTGCTAGTTGTTTAAATTTTTTAATTTTCTTTACCTAGAATGACACTAAATAGCAAGTAACAGTATGACTGGTCGAGAGAGAGTCTCTGGAAGAAGAGAAAAGGGGATTTAGATTTTAATGCCTTTAATGGCACCTTTTGCTACTCTGAGCAAGAGACCCCCATTTTTATTTTGCACTGAGTCTACAAGTGATGTAACGAGCCCTCATTGACATGTTCCCTGTGCCCCAGAGCCATGGTGTCTCTGAGGCGCCCATTTCTTGTTTGAATTCATCCCACGTGTCCTGAGTCACTACTTAGCCTCGGAAACTCCTGGTTTGTTTGGGGAAGCAAGACCAGTTACACTCCCACTGCTCTGGAGTGACTGGTTCCATCACACCATTCCCTTATTCACTGCAACTCCCTTGCCTCAGCTGGACGAAATCACCTTCTCCTGTATTTCCAGAGTCCTCAGCGAGCGTCACTGGATCACTTCTTATTCTGCATTGGCTTGGCTTCCATGTTTCCTCCTCCCCATTGGACTGTTATGTAGTTCTTGGATGGCAAGGACAAGAAGTCTGTGTCATTTCTCTTGTCAAGTCTGGAACTTAAACACTGGTCATTCACAAACACTGTTACACTAACTTACATCTTCTCCCCCCAGTGTACGCCTCCCCATCCTCCTTCATACACCTCCTCACACATATGTAACAAAACCCTTTCTCCCCTAGTCCCTGATGGTAGAAAACAGAACTGCTTTCTTGTCTTTGCATTATCCCACTGAACTAAATACAGGGGCAAATAGTCTGATTCTTCATAAGAAACACTCCCTACCAACCAATGACCAACCCCTTCCTCCTTCTTGTGACACTTCTCAGTCTATCATGCCCCCCATCTCAGAGGGAAATGGAAGACACAGATAATCGCAGAGTTTTACAGACGAGAGATGGATTCCCAGATTGGCTTCTAGTACATGCCTTTGATCAAACCAGTCAAGTTTTCCAAGCTTCAGTTTCCTCATTTTATTAAATAGGTGTGTGACAACCCGAATGTTTATAGCAGCAATGTCCACTATAGCCAAACTATGGAAAGAACCTAGATGTCCATCAACAGATGAATGGATAAAGAAGAAGTGGTATATATATATATA